>JAJONR010000165.1:0-101025 GCA_029582245.1 Solanum etuberosum
GTAAGTCCCCTCTGTGGGCATCATTTTAGTGATCACGCCAGTCATGCCTTTATACCTCTGGCAGGGTATATTGGGTCCTCTCGATGGGGCGTATACATCGGACTCCACATTTAGCTCATGTGGTTTTATGTCGATTATTAGTAGATCCTACAGTACAGTTAGATTCTAGTGCATTGACCAGGTTATCAGTTACAGTTCAGTATTTAGACTCAGCATATCATGTACTTGGTCATTGCATTCAGTTAACTCAGTATTCAGTATATCTCAGTATTTACATTCAGTTCAGATTATATCATTGTTGTTATTGCTTTTTTCAGTTATGATTATTGTCCAGCTTTACTCTATCCTGCATGCTCAGTACCTTTCAAGTACTGACGCATACTATGCGCTACATCTTCTCATGATGTAGGTTCAGGTTCTCAGCTTCCAGATCACGCATAGATCGGTTTCCAATCTTCAGCTCAACAGTATTAGTGGTGAGTCCTCATTCTCCGAGGATGACATACATGGTTCCTTTACTTTTAGTCTTAGTTTCACTTTTTACTAGATTTAGTTGGGGCATGTGCCAGCATTTCTAGTTTGTTAGAGGATTTATTTCAGACATAGTTAGAATCAGCTTTAGTATTTGAGTTTTAGTTTTTAGTTGTTGTTAAACTCTCCGCATTTATATATTCAGATGTAGTATGGGTATTCCCCATCATTTTAGATTTATCTTATGATTAGCTTCCGCACAGTATTTATTGATTCAGTTCTCTTAAAGTATGCTTATGTTATGCCAACAGGGTTAGCTTGGGGTCACTCGTGATCCTAGGTCCCGTGTCCGCGTCCTGGGGGTAGCTCGGTGCGTGACAAACTTGGTATTAGAGAATTAAGTTTAAGTGTCCTAGGATGTCTGAAAAGCCGCACTAAGTAGAGTCCTTTCCATGGGTGTGAAGTGCAGCACATCTAATGAGGGGGAAGCTACGAAGTGTTTTAGGAAAGCCTCACTTTCTTGATATTCTTATCGTGCGTTGGTATGATCTCTCTCTAACTCATCGTTTTGCATTTCAGATCATGCCTCCTCGTAGAGTTAACACAAGGAATGCTAACGCAGCTCCTCCAGTCCCAGATTAGGAAGTTTCGAATGCAGAGTTTCGAAATGCTATCCAACTTTTGGCTCAGAGTGTGACTAACCAGAACAACCAGCAGGTTCCAGTTCCTGCAAATGCTAATGTTGGGTCAGCTGCAGCTAGAGTTCATGATTTTGTTAGGATGAATCCGCCTGAGTTCTTAGGATCGCAAATTGGTGAGGATCCCCAAAACATCATAGATGAGGTCAAGAAGATCTTTGGAGTGATGCAAGTGACATGTAATGATAGGGTAGAGTTGGCATCCTATTAGCTTAAGGATGTAGCTCATATCTAGTATACTCAATGGAAATAGAACAGGGGTACAAATGCAGCTCCTATCACTTGGGAATGCTTTAGTGAGACTTTTCTAGACAGGTTCTTCCCAAGAGAGTTGAGGGAGGCAAGAGCTCAGGAGTTCATGAATTTGAGACAAGGTAACATGACAGTCCAAGAGTACGAACTCAAGTTCACCCAACTCCAGGTATGCTCCTCACATGGTTGCCGATTCCAGGGTTCAAATGAACAAGTTTCTGTCTGGAGTGTCAGAGTTAGTGAAAACAGAGTGCAGAAATGCTATGTTGCTGGAAAATATGAACATCTCTAGGCTTATGACTCATGCTCAGCAGGTTGAGGGAGATAAGCTTAAGGAAATAGCTAAGGACAACAAGAAAGCTAGAATATGTAACTATGAGTACTCTCAGCAGAAATTGGGTGGTGGAAATCACTCTCAGTTTAAGCAGAAATCTTCAGCTCCGGCACCTTCATCAGCTAGTGTTCCATCCTCCAGGTTCCGATAGGATCAGAAAGGTAGGGCATCAGGCTCTAAGTCTCAGGGGAGTGTTTCAGGTACCAGAGCCTACCCAACTTGTCCTAAGTGTGGTAAGAACCATCCGGGCGAGTGTCTTGCAGGAAAGGAAGGATGTTTTGGGTGTGGTCAGTCTGGTCACAGGTTGAGAGATTGTCCTTCTTCTAAGCAGGGTCAAGGAGGCAATAATGGTAGAGTTCAGTCCACAAGTTCAGCAGCACCATCAGGTCACCCGACTCAGCAGGGTAACTCATCTGGTATAGGTGGTGGTCAGCGCCAAAACAGTTTGTATGCTCTTCAAGCTCGCTAGGATCAGGAAGATTCTCCTGATGTGGTCACTGGTACGTTACGAGTTTTTAACTTAGATGTTTATGCTTTGTTAGATCCAGGGGCTACTCTTTCCTTTGTAACTCCTTATATAGCAGTCAAATTCGATGTTAGTCCAGAAACTCTCTCAGAACCCTTCTCAGTCTCTACTTTAGTCGGTGACCCAATTATAGCTAGACGGGTATACAGAAATTGCCCTGTCACGGTCTTTCAGAAAGTCACCTCAGCAGATCTTGTAGAGTTAGAAATGGTAGATCTTGTTCGTTTTCAGTTTCCAGACGAACCAATCTTAGAATGGAAGGGCAGTAGCTTAGCGCCTATGGGTTGATTCATTTCTTACCTTAAGGCCAGAAAGATGATCTCTCAGGGTTATCTCTATCATCTAGTTCGGGTTAAGGATTCAAGCTCTGAAACCCCAACTCTTGAGTCAGTTCCAGTAGTTAATGAGTTCCCAGAAGTGTTTCCAGAAGATCTTCCCGGAGTTCCTCCCAAAAGGGAAATCGACTTCGAAATTGATCTCCTTCCAAATACCCAGCCTATTTCTATTCCTCCTTAAAGAATGACTCCAGCTGAGCTTAAGGAATTGAAAGAGCAGTTGAAAGACCTTCTAGATAATGGCTTCATCAGACCTAGTATTTTGCCATGGGTGCACCAGTGTTTTTTGCGAAAAAAAAGATGGTATCCTCAGGATGTGCATTGACTATCGACAGTTGAACAAAGTCACAATCAAGAATAAGTATCCCATCCCCAGGATTGATGACCTGTTTGACCAACTTCAGGGTGCTAGTCATTTATTGAAGATAGACCTCAGATCCGGTTATCATCAGCTCAGAGTCAGAGATAGTGACATTCCGAAAACAGCCTTCAAAACTCGGTATGGTCATTATGAATTTGTAGTTATGTCATTTAGAGTAACCAATGCTCCTACAGCTTTCATGGATTTGATGAACAGAGTGTTCAAGCAGTATTTGGACTTGTTCGTTATCGTCTTTATTGATGATATCCTCATTTACTCTAGGAATGAGGAAGAACATGCGACTCATTTGAGAGTTGTTCTGCAAACTCTCAAAGATCTCCAGTTGTTTGCTAAGTTTAGCAAATGTGAGTTTTGGTTACAATCAGTTGCTTTCCTCAGGCATATAGTATATAGCGAAGGGATCCGAGTGGATTCTCATAAAATAGAAGCGGTGAAACAATGGCCTAGACCTACCTCTCCTATAGATATAAAAAGTTTCTTGGGTCTAGCAGGTTATTACAGAAGGTTCGTGGAAGGATTTTCATCCATAGCCTCTCCATTGACTAAGTTGACTCAGAAAAAGTTTAAGTTTCAGTGGTCAGATGATTGTGAGAAAAGCTTCGCAGAATTGAAAACTAGGTTGACTACAGCTCCAATTTTGACTCTACCAGAGGGTTCAGACGGTTATGTTATCTATTGTGATGCGTCCAGAGTCGGCCTAGGTTTTGTGTTGATGCAGCGATGTAAGGTTATAGCTTATGCTTCTAGACAACTTAAGGTGAATGAGAAGAATTATCCGACTCATGACCTCGAGCTCGCAGCAGTGGTGTTTGCACTTAAGATTTGGAGACATTACTTGTATGGTGTTCACGTAGATGTGTTCACAGACCATAAAAGCCTTCAGTATGTGTTCACCCAGAAAGAGTTGAATCTTGTCCAAAGGAGATGGCTTGAGTTCCTCAAGGATTATGACATGAATATGATTTACCATCCTGGTAAGGCCATTGTAGTAGTATATGCCCTTAACAGACTATCTATGGGTAGTGTAGCACATGTTGAGGAAGAAAGAAAAGAACTAGCAAAGGATGTTCACAGGCTTGCTCGCTTGGTAGTCCGCCTTATGAGCATATCAAATGATGGTGTAACAGTTCATAATGGGTCAGAATCTTCATTGGTAGCGGAGGTTAACGAAAAGCAAGACAGTGATCCGATATTGCTTCAACTAAAGGGTGCAGTCCACCAGCAGAGAGTTGAGGTATTCTCCCAAGGGGGAGATGGTGTGCTTCGCTATCAGGGTCGATTATGTGTTCCTAAGGTGGGTGAGTTGAGACAGCAGATTCTTGCAGAAGCCCATTACTCCAGGTATTCTATTCATCCAGGCGCCACTAAGATGTACCATGATCTGCGGGAAGTCTTTTGGTGGAATGACATGAAGAGGGATATAGCAGGTTTTGTGGCTAAGTACCCCAATTGTCAGCAAGTTAAGGTAGAACATCAGAAACCATGGGGTATGACTCAAGGGATCAACATTCCTACTTGGAAGTGGGAAGCGATCAACATACACTTCATTTGAGGTTTACATCGTACTCGCACACATCATGACTCCATTTGGGTGATAGTAGACAGAGTTACTAAGTCTGCACGCTCTTTGGCTGTTAAGACTACAGATTCGACGGAGGACTACGCCAAGCTTTACATTAATGAGATAGTCAGGTTGCATGGGGTTCCTTTGTCTATTATCTCAGATAGAGGTCCTCAGTTTACCTCTCATTTCTGGAAGTCATTTCAGAAAGGTCTTGGTACTGAGGTTAATCTTAGCATAGCGTTTCATCCGTAGATGGATGGTCAGGTAAAGCATACCATTCAGACCTTAGAGGACATGTTGAGAGCTTGTGTGATCGACTTCAAGGGTAGTTGGGATGATCACCTTCCTCTTATAGAGTTCGCCTACAATAATAGCTGCCATTCCAGCAATCAGATGGCCCCTTATGAGGCATTGTATAGGTGTAGATGTAGATCTCCAGTTGGTTGGTTTGAAGTAGGTGAAGCAGTCATGATAGGAATAGATTTGGTTCATGAAGCTATGGAAAAAGTGCAGCTCATTAGAGATAGAATTAAGACAGCCAGAGTCGTCATAAGTCTTATGCAGATGTAAGGAGAAGGGACTTAGAGTTCCAAGTTGATGATTGGGTTTTCCTGAAAGTGTCACCTATGAAGGGGGTGATGAGGTTTGGCAAGAAAGGAAAGCTTAGTCCTAGATATGTAGGCCCTTACAAGGTCTTGAAAAGGGTTAGTAAAGTGGCTTACGTGTTAGAGTTGCCAGTAGAACTAGCAGCAGTGCATCCGGTCTTTCACGCTTCGTTGTTGAAGAAATGCGTGGGTTATCCAGCATCCATAGTACCTTTAGAGAGTGTGGCTATGAAAGATAGTCTCACTTATGAGGATGTGCCAGTTGAGATTCTTGATCGTCAGGTTAGAAGGTTGAGAAACAAAGAAGTCGCTTCAGTTAAGGTTTTGTGGAGGAGTCAGTCCGTAGAGGGAGCTACTTGGGAAGCAGAAGCAGCCATGAAGGCCAAGTATCCTTATCTCTTTCCTTCCGATTCCATACCAGCTTGAGGTAATAGTTCCTCTTCAGTTTTTCAGTCATTCATGCACAGATTCAGTCTTAGTATCATGTTCCTTCAGTTTGTACTTGTATTTTCAGCGTATTTGCATGTCCTTGGAACTCAGTTCAGTCAGAAATAAGTTTTCAGAAATTAGTGGTAGGGTTTGCAGCTCTTTCCTTCCATATTCAGCTAGTTTAGTCTTCATTCGAGGACGAATGTTCCCAAGGGGGAGATAATGTAACACCCTGTATCCTAGACAGACCAGATTGCATATTTGAGAAGCTACATGTGCCACCTACGAGCACCACCTACGGACTGTAGGGTGATCCACGGTCCGTCCTGGTGGTCCGTGGTTCACCACCTGGAGCCCCTCCCAGAAAAGCCTAGAAAAATTAATCTAAGTCCAGACCTACGCCAGGACCTACGGACCGTAGGTCAGACCAGGGGCGGTAGGTCGGACCCCAGATTTCTAACCTAGAACTCCACAAAATTTTGGTAAGGCATGACCCACGGCCAGGACTTATGAACCGTAGGTCAGACCACAGTCCGTGGTCTAGGTCCGTGGATCGTGGCCTTCAGGTCCAAGCCCCAGACGCCAGTCGACGAACGCGCAGCACGGACCGTCAGTCCAGCCACGGTCTGTCGGTCTGGTCCGTCAGTTGGTCCGACAACAGTTAAGTCAGGGGTTTTTTGGTCTTTTCCTTATGCGTTGGACCCCTAAACTACGTCGTTTGACCCTAAACTACGTAGTTTTGGTCAGTTTATGCCTAGTAACTTAATTAGAACTTACCCTAGTCAATTCATTCTCCAAAATTTAGCAAACTCAGAGCAAAAGAGGAGAAAGAGTCGACCAGCCCTAGTCCAAGAACGCAGCGAGTTTTCTTCAGTTCCAGCCCCAAAATCGAAAGATTTCTCCGTGGAATTCATCACCAGGTATGTGGAATTTCACTAGTGGGTTTCTTTCACCCATTAAGTCCCTAGAATTCAGTCAGAATCTTGATTCCCTTGATATTATCTAGACCTAGGGTTTCTTGAATGTTAGAAATTGTTGGGTTTTAGCTGTTAGAATGATCCAAATCAAACTATCATGTTGTTGCTCAGTTTCTTGCATGAAATTCAGAACCCTAGTTATGTAGTTCCTTTAGTTCATGAATTACACATGCTAGGCTAGCTCTATCAGTTATATACATTCTTCATTTTACAAATGTCATATCATCAGATATAATTGTTGCATTCTCAGAGTATGCATGTCAGAACATCGAGCTATCCATGTTTTACAACATTCAGTCATAATGTGTTAATTTCATAATCAATTGGGAGTAGCTTAATACCGAGTGGACTAGGGTTCCGACGTACCCTCATAGTCCCAGAACTACGTGCCCCGTAGGTTGTAAGTCCCCTATGTGGGCATCATTTTAGTGATCACACCAGTCATGCCTTTATACCTCTGGCAAGGTATATTGGGTCTTCTCGATGGGGCGTATACATCGTACTCCAAATTTAGCTCATGTGGTTTTATGTCGGTTATTAGTAGCTCCCACAGTACAGTCAGATTCTAGTGCATTGGACCAGGTTATCAGTTACAGTTCAGTATTCAGACTCAGCATTTCATGTACTTGATCATTACATTCAGTTATCTCAGTATTCAGTATATCTCAGTATTTACATTCAGTTCAGATTATATCATTGCTCTTATTGCTTTGTTCAGTTATGATTATTGTTCACCTTTACTGTATCCTCCATGCTCAGTACCTTTCAATTACTGACGCATACTCTGCACTAAATCTTCTCGTGATGTAGGTTCAGGTTCTCAGCTTCCAGATCACGCATAGATCGGTTTCCGATCTTCAGCTCAACAGTATTAGTGGTGAGTCCTCATTCTCCGAGGATGACAGACATGGTTCCTTTGCTTTTAGTCTTAGTTTTAATTTTTGCTAGATTTAGCTGGGGCATGTCCCAGCATTTCTAGTCAGTTAGAGGCTTTATTTCAGACATAGTTAGAATCAGCTTTAGTATTTGAGTTTGAATTTTCAGTTGTTGTTAAACTCTCACATTTATATATTCAGATGTAGTATGGGTATTCCCCATCAGTTCAGATTTATCTTATGATTAACTTTCGCACAGTGTTTATTGATTTAGTTCTCTTTAAGTATGCTTATGTTATGCCAGCAGGGTTAGCTTGGGGTCACTCGTGATCCTAGGTCCCGTGTCCGCGTCCTGGGAGTAGCTCGAGGCGTGGAGCTAGTATATTTTGGGAGTAGTATTGAACACCGATATGGGGACGAGTTCAGATAACTCAAGTCTCCATAAACCATGTAGCCAACGTGGGTAGAAAGGGTCATACTTTTTAGATGAATCCTTAATGTTTTTTAGCATAGACTAGTGGATCCACTTAGTTGAGAGGTTCTATACCCCGGCAAGGTATACGACAGTTCTGACAGCGTGAGCGAGATGCTATATCATCACATAACTCATAGTGATGGTTGTCAGTTAGAGAACTCCCACAGAGTTATATTGTAATTTTATATACAAACTGAGTTATTATTATATTCTTCAATACATTGAGTTGCTATCTATTATTTTAAAAGCTTTCCATATATCATATTTTTATTGTTGCTTTATCTTGAGTTGAGTATCTAATCTTTGAGTTGAGTATCTAATCCTTGAGTTGAGTATCTTATTCTTGAGTTGAGTTTAGTTGAGTGAGTTGAGAAGAGGTAAGTATATTTCCTTTTTAGCAAGTTCAAGCTTATGGTTATGCTTTACAATTCCCCTCACATGCTCGTACATTCCATGTACTGAGCAATTTGGCCTGCATCGTTTCATGATGCAGATACAGATATTCAGGATCATCAACAGGCGCTTCGTTGATACCACTTGCAGTTCCAGTTAGCTATGGTGAGCCTCCTTGCTTTCAGAGGATTTCATTTACTTTTTAGTTTTGTCAGGATGTCGTGGGTCTTGTCCCGACTTCCATCTTTATCATTTAGAGGCTTCATAGATAGACAGTAGAGTTTGAGAAGTCGGTTTCATTTATCTTATTAAATGTTTTAAAGACTTGAGTTGCCTATTTTTGGCTAGTTGAATATTCTATTTATATTCAGAGTAAATCGTTTGAGTTAAAGCTTTGTATTTGAGTTTCATGAATTTTATTCAGTTTTTAAGCTTTTGTATGCTTGAGTTAGTCTTCCGCTTGTAGTCAGCCATGATGAGGGTTCTCTTGGAGACCAGCAATGGTTCTCGAGTGTCGGCCATGTCCAGGGTATAGACTCAGGTCGTGACATTTTTTGAAGTTTAATCGGTTTTACTGCGATAAGATCGATAATACTTTAAATAACTTTTTACCATACACTCTCTTTTTCTTCTCCCATGTTTTTCTTTTTTCTTCTTGAATAAATTCATCCATTTTCTTACCATCAACAATTTCATTGTCCTGTTTTCTTCTAAATAATCAGACCAATATCATAAAATTCTTTTCCCATTTATATGCCCTATTTCTTCAATTTTTTCAAAGCTTACGTATAGTTTTTAGTTATTTCTGTTAAGAAGAAGAAGATAATATAGTAAACAACTCTCTACTGTACAATCACAAATTCAGAATATAAAGACAAATGAAACATCAATAAGCTTAAGTGTGAAATATAAAGCGGTGGTACATTAGTTACTAACCTCCTTAAACTTAGACCTTTTTAATTTTATTAGATCTATCTAGTTGAAATCATAAAGGTAAACAAATTAATGTAAACATATTATCTAATTAATAGAGACTTATTACTTGAGCAAGATAAAAGTAAAACAGAATTAGTACATCACTTGCATACCCCAAATTTGATAATTTATATGATGTTAAATGGTACAATAATACAACAGATTCAAACCAAATATGTGCGCCTATAATCAATTGGTATCAGAGCTTGTGTGAGATCCTTATAAAAGCCTTGTATGAGATCCTATTAAAGCCTCTTATAAAAAAAATCTTGTGTTTGATCCTTATAAAGTCTTGTATGAGATCCAACACATACAAAAGAATATGAGTATTTCATAATTACCCGAATGTTCTGAAGAATTTTTTCAAAATTGTTGGACTATGGTCCATTATTCATATTGGATTCATGGATATTCCAGAGGACACAACATTGACTGGTGAAGCTGCAAAATAATTGGAGAAAAATAAAAAAGTTGAATTACAAGGCACAATTGTATATTAATTGCAAGATCGAATTGCATGTATATAATAAACTTTTATATGCTAAGTCATCAAAGGAGGCTTGGACAATTTTAACAAAAGCATATCGACGTGTTCCAGATGTGATGAGAGAAAAACTTCAAGAGCTTTGGAGATTGTTTGAGTTGGCTCAAATGAAATCAATCAAAGATTTCTTTACGAGAATTAAAGAAATTGTTGATGGCCTAAAGACCAATGGAGAAGTATTAGAAGAAGTTAAAGTTGTTGAAAAAATATTAAATTCTCTATGTTTAGAGTTTCAAACCAAGAAGAAATATATTGAGTCTACTCGAAATCTGAATATCTTGAAGCTTAATGATCTAGAAGGTGAATTGGTGACATACGAGATGTCCTTGAATCAACAGATGACACGAAAACATTTGATGAAGCGTTGCAAGCAAAGATGAGTCAACCTAATCCAAGAGAAGAGATATTAAACTGGGTTAAGACAAATTAAAGATGTCAAAATTTTAGAGGTAGAGGAAGTGGAAGAGGAAATAGAGATGTGAGAGTGGGGGGGGAGACCAAAGAAAGAATGATAAAGAAGAGACATTAAGTTTGATAGAAATAAATGAAGAAGACCGAAGAAAGGATGATAAAGAAGAGACATTGAGTTTGAAAGAAATAAATGAAGAAGACCAAAGAAAGGATGATCAATTAAAAGAAAAAGAAGAATCATCAAACTGGAGAAAAATATATGAAGATCAGAGTTTAAAAATTATGGAGAAAGGAAAAGAAGGTACATGTAACTTTCATTGTGGTATAGATGCCTTTAATTGCAAAGAAGGCTTCAATAGTGGTCAATCTAATAAGTCAATATTTACTGGGATGACTGAAAAAGATAATTTGGTTGAAACAGATATTTCTTCGTTAGGGGCTAGCAATTTAAGCCATGAGACATGTAATAGACGTGATTGGTCTATACAAAGTGAAGCTATTGAAAAAGAAATAGAAATATTCACTAATGTCTCACACGAAAAATTAATTGAAGCTTTTGAAGATAAAACTGGTAATAAAAGAAGCAAAAGTGTTCATCAAGAGCAAATTTTTAATGATCTACCCAAAATTGAAGCAAGAACAATTGAAGTTCTAGATCCGCAACTGAAGTGCATGACTATGAATAGTGAAGATACAATCAACTATGAAACATTATTTAAAATAAAAAGTTTTGAAGAGCATGAAAAATTATTTGTTGAAGATCCTATTTTACCACATACACAATCAACCGAAGTCGAATGCACATGCAAGACTAACTACAAATCAATTGGAGAAGTAGACAATTTTAAGGCAAGAATAGTTATTCAAGAATACAAGAAAAGAAAAAAACATGATGATATTTTTAAAATATTAAATATGAAGAAAACCAAGTTGATCTTGAATTCTGCTAAAGAGAGATTGAAGTTGACCAAAGATGGCACGCACGAAAAAGTCACAATCTTTTAGAGAGATGATTAATACAACAACATTTCAACTCCCAATAAAATATATTAATAGGTAGAAGTACCTTATCAAGTTGAGGTAAAATTTATTCTCTCCTGGCTATCTCTTCCACAATTCTGATTCTATCAAGAATGCTTAAAAAAATTTCATAACCAAAAACACAAAATAATATAATACAAATTCATAAAAGATAAAATTTTACAGATCATTGAATAAATTACTAACTTAAGTTGTCGGACAAAGTGATGACAAGAGGGGAAAATCCACAAAAAGAAGTAGGTACGATCAAAAAAACTATCATGGTTGTGATCAATTGTTTAAGAATTGAGCAGTTGAAATAGTTTTTCTTTTGTCATGTTGAATGGAGGAAACTACAAGGAAATTTTAGTTTTGTTTCATTTTTTTTTGAAGGTCAAAAGTAGACTTCCAATGAATTGGAGAAGTTTCATAGAAATTAGGGATGAAATTTATCACGACGAAGAAGATACAATAACGTGTATGATTTTCCTATTTTTAATAGGTAGTTCCTAAAGAGACGCAACTGAAGGGATACAACTGTCTGAAGGGACACAAGTGTTGAAGAAGAGGGTTTAAAGATAAAAATAAAATAGGGATTAAAAAAACCTAAAAGTACAAATAAAAACATAAAAGAAAATTCCCTAATTCTAAGGGTGTCACGTAGGCGGACCTAGGATTCTTTTATATATATATATATAAAAGATTAATACTCGATCCAAACTGATTTCAAGAATCAAATGAGTTTCTGATATCAAAATATTTTGAATAATTAAATTTTGTGATTTATATATTAGTTTTTAAATATATAAATTTATTTGAATTTTTTTGAATATTTTGTATTCAAATTCACGATAAAAAAAATTATATGTACATCTAATAAATAATTTGGGGAAATGTATAATGATTATGCTTGAGAAACATGGGAGAAAACATGAACAAGGTATAGTAATTGAGTATATAGATTTTATTTATAAATTAATTGGACTCAACTCTGAAGAATATTTTGCAATAAGTATCATATATAATTTTAATAATAATAATAATGACAATTACAATAACGATAACAATATATCCAGTGAAGTTTCATTAAGTGGAGGCTGGGGAAGGAAGAATGTACACAAATTTTATCACTACCTCATGGAGGTAGAGAGGTTGTTTTGGGAAGACCCTCGACTTAAGTACATCAATCTCAAGTAAGAGAAGAAGAAAACAATGAAGAAAACATAATCGTTCACACAAAAAACAGTTTAGATCCTACAAGACAGAAGCAATACTAGCACAAAAATAAAGTGATAATCAAAACACAATATACAACATATATCGATAAATAACAAAAAATAGGCAAGACCACACTCTACCCCTACTAACCTTCTAACCTAATATGCAACCTCCATTCCTTCCTAACTAGAGTCATGTCCTTAGTAATATGAAGTTGTGCCATGTCCTATCTAATCAGTTCTCCCTAATACTTTTTTTTGGCCAACATCTACCCCTTTGCGTATGTCACTATCCAAAAATAGACGTGATGATACTTGTCTATTCCCGCGAAGACAAGTAAGCCTCAACCCAACGAAATGAAAGAAATGCGGAAAACGAAACAAGAACAAGATAAAAACAGAAAGCTTATTCATTCTATTATACCCCCAAAACCTTGTTGTACATAAAGTGCAGAAATGAAAGATAATTACAAGTCTCAATGTCTTTGTTGCTCAAATAGAACAAAACATAAAACTAAGGAACAAGAAGGCTCGTCGAGATGACAAACAACTACCTCTCAACAGTCATTCGACAAGCCTCAGAAATAGGAGAAGAAGAAGAGCAATCACACAGTACCAGACTCGTAACCTACACAAGTATAGAAGCAAGGAGTGAGTACCAACCAATACGGTACTCAGCAAGTAACCAAATAAATAAGGCAAACTATCTAGAAATCGAATACTCTTTTCATCCCAACCAAACCTTCTCAAACTACAACCTACATAGAAATCAGCCCAACCTAACAGTTTCACAATACACGGTTCACTAGGCTTAACCACATATAATAGTCACAACTCAACAACCAACACGTATCAAGTATGTCGATCATAAGTAACAAGTAGATCAATCACAAGTGGCAAGTAGATCAATCACAAGTGACATGTAGATCAATCACAAGTATAAAAATACATCAAGTCACAATAGTCAACTCTTGCCGGAACCATTTCCCTTCGGCACAATACCACTAGCTGAAACCATTTTCCTTCGATTTTATATCATATCGCTAGCTGGAACCATTTCCCTTCGGCTTTATGTCACATTACTTGTCAGAACCATTTTCCTTCGGCACATTATCACTAGCCGGAACCATTTCCCTTCGACTTTGTATCATATCTCTAGCCGGAACTATTTTCCTATGGCTTTATATCACATCACTAGCCGGAACCATTTTCCTTCGGCTTTATATCATGTCACTTGCCGGAACCATTTTTCTTCGACATAATATCACATTTCTCATCACAATACACAATAATAGTAATGCACATAAGCAATTTCACACCATAAAGAAGAGACAACAATTCAAGAGATTCAAGTCCACATTAATGCCATCAAAGCATTTCATCAACCAATTAAATAAGGTTCATAACAAAGCAATTCACAAGCATTATGATCAACACGTTGTCTTTTCAATAATCCCCTTTTTATTCATTAAGGTTAATCAAGTGGAACAATGAACTCATCACCTCATTCTCATTACTCCCCAATACACATAATGAAGGGAAATACACGATTCTACTAGATTTACAAGGTTTAGGAGATCACTTGCCTCAATTCAATCAAATGGTCAATTCAAGACTTGAGTTTTCCCTTTCCGAACAACACCCAAAGCACGTGCAACATATGTTCGCAAAAAAAAAAAAAATCGACCTTCTGAGGTCGATCTTTTGCAAATAAATAAATTATTTTATCTATAAAAATCAATCTCGGGTTATCGGTTTTGATATTTTATTTCACCTTTTGATAAATAATTTTCCATGGTTGATTTGCATTTTTTTTCATTTTTTGGTGGTAAAAAATTGACCTACAAAGGTTGGTTGACATTTTTCTGATAATTTGCACTTAAAAAACAATCTTCGGAGGTATGTTTTTTTTCTTTTTCTTTTTTTATAAATTCTGACCTTACGAGATCTGGATTTTTTGAGATCGTTTTTAGGTTTTTTAGTAGTGACAAGAGCTTAGTGCATCGAGCTGTTTGTTTTTTATTTGGGATTTTCCGTATCAAAATTTATCTACACCAAAGAGAATATAATACAACATATTTACTACTATTGTCGGATTCACAAAAAAAAAAACTTTCTTACAAATATATGTAGATAAAATTTATTACAAAAAAAATCTACAAATAAGATCTAGGAGGAAGTAAAACCAAGAAAAAAAACTTCAATTTAGTGATGTAGCAGGAGAACGAAAAAAAAGAAGTAAAGAAAAACAATGGAAAAAAAAGAGAGGGGGGTCGGGGGGGAGCAATAAATAAAAACTAACCCAAAAGCAAAAGAAGAAAAAAATTATCAAAAAATGATTAGAGAATATTAATTTTGAGTATATAACTCAACTTATTTAGCCTTCAATTAATTAAAATGTGTGTCTTTGGTTTCTTCTCATAGACTTATATTATACTTGAGTTGGCTTGTCATGGTATAATATGAATTCTATATTTTATATAGATTAACAGTGAATTGATAAACTCATATTTATCCAATTGAAATATAAGTAATCCAACTGATTGAAATAGGAGCAAAATGACTGATTTCGTGGACTGAAATTGTTATTTCTAGTAATAATTGTTTTTTAAGGGTACAATTACTTCAATCATGGAGTGATGTTATGATTGTTCAAATACCAATGAAAGATAAAATAGTAGGAAATCTTGTATAATTAATGTTTTCAAAGGGTCGTACAAAAGAAAATCATGACATATAATTTGAGATAGCCTGAATATATCATAATAGATCACGCATTAGCGGATCGAATTAACTAGATGCATGCTAACTAATTGAAAACCTAATGAATTAGATATTCCAATTTTATTTTATTTTACTTTGGTTAGATAATTTGGGGGTGATCTTTATATATATATATTTTTTTTAAAAAGAAAACTGGTACAAAATAAAAGATTTAATTAATTGTACTAATCGGAATAAATCTAACTCATTAAAATCCCTAAGATTTGGATTAGAATCCATAAATTTCCTTTTGTAGACTATGTTAGGTTATCTAAATGGCTATAAAAATCATCATAATTGAACTTAATATACACCTCATAAGTTCTGAAATCTCCATATTATAAAGTACTAAAAATAATATCACGTTGAGTATTTTTCTTGATTTTGATCATTAATATGAAGATTTTCTTAGCCCTTTTGAATTTTTTTTTGTATACATTAGGCATCATTCCCAATACCAAAAAGAGACGTAAAAAATGGCTGAAAAATGTCTCTTAATGACATCTCTAGCAATTCTTGTTTGTCATCCAAGTACTACTATTAGATGCTTCAAGCCAAAGCCAAGTTCAACTAATTCTCCAAAAAAAGAAAAAAATCCACTTGAAGACAAAGGGATATCAAAATCAAGAAAAAGATTGGTGTTTAATTCTTGTACCAACATTTGTGACTCTCTAAGATTTAATGTGCATAAACCACTAAAGCTGTTAGACGAGATTGTTGAAGAAAATCCTTTAAAAATCATAGTGGAAGATATTTTTCGATTCAAATGGAACCATGGAGTAGGATACCAAATTGAGAAAATCTTGAAAGTGAACTATAATGAAAAGGTTATTGGAAATTTTGAAGAATGCAAGATGTCGATGAATTTAAGATCCACGGGAAGTTCGAGTAAAAAAAGAGTAGAGAGGGTTTTCTACCATGGTGCAACGGTTACTTGTTCGTTAGGCCTTGACAAGTCGACAAGAATTTTGTAGCAAGAAAACATGTGGTGCATGCAAAATCATAGGCCATAACTATGGAATTCCTGATAAAATTAATTGGACTAATTCATTTTCTATTAGTTGTTGGAGTGCACATAAAAAAATTATGAAGCAATTTGGAGATGAAGTTTCAAAGAAAGCTATTATAATTTCAAGAGTGATTACAAAATGCAAAGAAGATAACAAGGGAGAAGTAAATATCTTGAATCCAAGGGCTATATTGCCTTGCTTTGTTATCACATATAGTTTATCCTAACATATAGACCAAAAGTATGCCACGTGAGTTTCAACCTATGTTACTCAAACTCTTTAAAAATATCAATTGTGCCTATCGGATCCGAACATTTTTAACGAATCCAAGCAACATAGATTTCAACTATTTCCTTCATTTTAGAACTAAGAAAGTAGTTTTTTTACTTCCAATGATTGTTCTTTTCTTTCCATAGTGCGGACTTTATGCAACTCAGTATGTGCATGTTCAATTCTAAGAGTCAATGTGTAACACATACAACTAAGTACTTACCGACTAGGCGGATTTAGAAATTTGAATTTAATGATTTTATAAACCATATGTGATTCGTCTAGACCTCGTGCATAGCAGAAGCTTTGGTGCACCGTACTTCATTTTCTATGTTAAGATCATATCCATATTTATAAGTTCTAGTTCAAAATCAATAGTAGAAGAAGCAATAAATTAAGATGGAGACTCAAAAGGAAGAGTTCTTTTGCTATAACAGAATCACGTATGTATTTAGCGTATAACCTCAGCAATATCTTCCATCACAAATTTAGTAAATAGGTACTTCAATAATCGAGTACATTATTTTGAACAAAGATTTTGCAGTAAGTAGTGATGACAAGTACGATCCTGATTTTCAACTCAATTATTTATACCAAATATGTATGAATGAATACAGAGTTGAATGCAAGAAGAGAAGCTTTCTCCAAGAAAACTCCAAGGTCCTTTCTTTTAACAGTAAAATCAATGTGATAAACATCGCTTTCTAAATAGAAGTTAAACTGTACAACTCTAAATGACCCGAGGAATATCCCAAACCGAAACAACCTCTCTACCTTCACAAGATAGGGGTAAGCCTGCATACACACTACCCTCCCCAGACCCCACTTATGAGATTACACTTGCATTTATCCGTTTAACAATATCATGTAGTCATGTTTCTTGAAATGAGTTTGTCTCCAAGCAATGTAACTTTCCAGCAATCAACTTGTAGCATAAATACACAGAGCTTTTTCGGTACAACTGCAATTCGGATAGGCAAAAAGATGAGAAAAGGCAGTGAAAAAATATAAGTATTAACAATAACTGGTCTTCTGCATTCTTTCCCCATCCCCCTCTCCCTTTTGGCACAAATTGACAAGGGTAAGAGAAGCTATGTTGCTCAGACTCTTCAAAAATGTCGCCGAGTGTGTGTTAGATCCGACACGAGCTGCAGCATTTTGGAGAGTCCGAGCAACATAGAAGAGAAGCAGTTTTTCCAAATTACAAACAAGGTGCATCAAGTAAAAGTTTCAGGTTGCAATGACAGCATGGGTGCCAACTCACAGCACAATGAAAAGTGGAAGAACTAAGAAAAGCTGAAATAAGGATAAGGTTGGAGAGAGTATTTACAAAATGAGCCTACAAAGAGGTACAGTTCCCAGAAAAGGGGCGGAAAGGATGACTAGAAAAATGGTTGAGGTACCAATTTCCTTTGGGTTCAAAATTGAAATACAACATTTTAAAGCTAAGGATGTGAATCGCACAAGTAGAAATGAAAACTAACAAAACTAGAAAATATTGCCTCAATTGGGGGTATAATTCATTGCTCATCAAGGTGAGTGGCACAAACAGATATTAATCAACCAAGATTCAAAAGAAAAATAAAGAGAAGATAAAAGCAGCAAGCATCATATTTGTTCTACTCCGGTATCAAGGCTACTGAAAGTAGACTGCAACGGACATATATTTGCTACATGTATGTTCAAATTGTAGCCGATGAAATCTAAGTTGAACAGGACAAACCTTGGAATTTGTTGTCTTCTGTGATTATTCCAAATGTTTCTACGGTCTCACGAATCATGATACCACGTACACCAATTAAGCCTCCTATATTGCACTGAACAACTGCAAGCAATAAATGCCACGGTGTTTTAGAAACAAGGAGTTATATTATCTGTGTGTATGTGCCACACTGTGCAAGAGCTAAACAGTGAATTTTGTCTATCAAAATTCTATTATTCAGGCTTTAGATAAGGATAACCCCTTATCCTAATTTAGCTCATCACAAAAAAAAAATTCTTAGATCCTTATAAAACATTAATGAAAGGACAGAATCAGCGAGTAATTATATAGCATTTCCTTGTAATAGTTTTGAAAGGTCTACCTAAAAGAGTTAAAGAGGAGGAGATGTAGTTTATACTTCACCTAGAATAAGTGCACCATGTAAGTCTGCATTAAGAAGACATTGTGATAACTGATTTTTCCTGCAAGACCAATACTGCAGGTGAGAGAGACATACATGTCAATTGTTTATCAGAATCACTAGAGAAAAGGCCTATTCTAAAATAACTAAACCATAAAAGAAGTGATCAAACAAAACGCCAACCCAATATTCTTTACGAGTTTTGTCACGTAGTCTTTCCACTTATCATGCATTGGCTTGAAGACGTCATAGCTGCAGAACAAGCCATAAAAGTGTTTTCAGAACAAGAGATGCATATAAAAGTGAAAGGAGATAATATCCATGAGGTAATCATCAACTTTAAGTATCTAGGAATATTTGGCTCTATCTGACCCTACAGTACGCAAGCCCTAGAAAAAAAAAAAAATTTCACTGCTGATCAAGGTGAAGCATCTAACAAGTAACCCTGTTCCTCAAATACTAGATGAACAACATAGCTAAAAAGTCAAATAAGCAGACAGATGAATTTGATCATTTGGCAATTGAAGTTTATGCAGCAGAACCACACAGTGTAAGATATTCATTTTGGGCCTTGGCTTTCTAGATAAGCAATATCTACCATAAACAACATAGGGGAGAAGAAATAGCAGCCTATTCATCTTTTGTCCTCTCAAGGATAACTGTATAGATAATTACCACATCAGATCAAATGATATGGAGGCCATGATAGATTTTTTTAGATCATTACACAGTATGCAATACTACTACTCGTTGTAAATACTCACAGCACCTTCTGATTGCTGGTCATTCAATAAAATACCTTCCACGATATTTAAAAAATAACCACAACAGATAAAGGACGACAGATATCACATGCCACATGAGATTCAGTGTAGCAGTTAATCTTTTAATCAAGACCATCACATGAAAAGGTCATCTTTCTGAGAATAATTCAAACCAATTTCTTTTTCGACGAAAAAAAATGCGTGAATTATTCTTAGAAGATGACCTTTACAAACCACCATTAGACTTCAACATTCAACTTCCGACATAGTTAGACACATCTAGTCAAACAGAAGAAGAAAACCCGCAGTGCACTTAGCAAGATTAAAAACTACACATAATTCCTCACAGAGAAGGGCAGAAAGTTTTAAAAAGGCAATCTAGCTCTTTTACACAAAAAAGTAGGCAGAACTCACTTATGGGACTCTTGACGCAAATCAAATGATCCAAACTTCTTGTGTTGCTTTATGGACATATGTCTTTTAGATCTCTTTGACTGTCTCTGCAAAGCCCGACTACGAGCTCCAGTAGCAATGCTGCTCTTTCGCACATCATTATCAAGAAGAATCCAGTTATCAACTTTCACATTTTTTGACCCCTGCATATATTTCTGAGCTGAATCACCATGTTGGAGAAGATCGTGCAAAATATCATTAGCAGTCATGTTTTTACAAGAAATCTGCAACAAACAAACGGGATGAGTAATGAAGAAGCTACTAAGTAATAGTGAGCATACTTGAAGCATTATATTGATCACGTTTATTCTTGCCTCAGTGGTAATTTTCTGAAGATTATCATCTACTGAATGGGATATCTGAAGGTATGCTGGATTATTCAGTTCAACATCTACGTGACAGGAAAAAATTTAGCATCCTGGATTTTAGTCAGATGTATACCTTTCTATGGATAAAATGCAAGAGAAGCATACAAAGGAAAGGTTGTACCTTGAGCAGATGTATGGCCAGAAAAAGATATATGGCCTACAAATAAACCAGGAAAATATTTGGATGAGATAAATCAATAAAGGTTCATTTAATTTTTATTTTTGAAGAATGAAATCAAGAGGGATCGCATCAAAATGGTTTACTTACATTACTGGAAAACGTCAACTGTTACACTTCTTTTGGATGCCAAATGTATACAGATAAATCAAAGAGAAAATCAGAAAAAAAAAATACACGGTTTAGCACTGAATTAAGGGCTCTTAAAACTTCTAGACTACAAATTCACTCTAGACTTTATTGCATTGTCTTCAACATTTTCTACAATGCAAAACATCTGTGCAATCTCCTTATCTAGTGGCTAGAGAAGCAGCGCAATGGCATGGACATTCAATGAGTTTGGTAGTCCATTCATAATAACCAAGGAACAAGAATAGAAAAACAATACTAAGAGGTATTGATGCTCAAAAAGCCAACATTTCTTTTGAAAAAGTCATAGCTCCCACTCTCTCTACTTCTCTTGGTAAAAAAAAAAGAAGGCACAGTAAAGATGCTTCAGAACCCTGACGGCAATGTCGCTATCAGAAATGATGGTCCAACCATCTTGGAACAGATGGACGTCGACAATCAGATTGCAAATATGATGGTTGAGTTGGCGCAGAGTCAACATAACAAAGTTGGTGACAAAACTATTGAAGCTAAGTCAGTTCTAGAACAAGCGGAGAAGTTGTTAGAATGTGGTATTCACCCTATTTGAATCACAAAAGGAAATGAATTGGCTTCAACCATAGAAGTTGGGCATTCGAAACATATTGCACAGAAAACTGAATTTGGTGAATAAGTTTGAACCTTTGATTCAAACTTGGAAAACTACTTTGTCATCTAAGATAGTGAACAGATGCAAGCATTGTGCTGGATTAAACTTTAAAGAACTAATAATCTATAAATCACAATAACTTAAGATATCCTTTGAAAAAGTCATAGCGAAATAAAAAACGAGCATCATATAGCAATAGTGCCACTTATTGAAACTGTGGAAAATACCTAATATTTTATTTGAGAAGAAAGGCCAGAAACCAGTTTTAGCTAATCCCAGATAAAGACAGTATCAATCACTGTTACAGTTAAACTTGAAATTCGTTTAAGAAAAAAGAAAACATAAAATTCATAAAAAAATTGGAACATAGTTCCACCTAAAGTGCAGATCAAGGAGAACGTTCGCAGTAATTTAATATCCAGGCATAAAGTACAAAATGCGTCGAATTCACAGAAAATTACCATGTTTATACAAACAAAGCTAAAATCATTTTTTATCCCCTTGGCCTAATTCTTCATATAGAACCCTTCATTGAAAACTCTAACTCCGCCAAGATAGTTGATTGATATGTATTAAAAACTAGTGAAACAGAGAGGAAAAGATAAAAGATGGAACCTTTTTTGGATGACGGAGCTGAGGAAGGTGTGGTTAATTTGAGCAGTGAAGGCGAAGAATTGATACTCTGGGAGGTGAGTCCAATGTTGTTTTCAGCTAGAGTTTTGTTGTAGTAACAACGATTTTCTTGTTCTTGTGTTGTTGTTCATGAATTTCAGCTTTTTCTTGAGCGAATCTTCGCTCTAATGCCTCCATTGTTCGTTTCTTTTGTTGTTCAGCCATTGTTTCATCCGTCATTGTTGTGCTCCCCTCTCTCCTTCAAGCTTTATATTTGGGAATACTAATAATAATTTAGGTGTGTTCACAACAAAAAAAATAAGCAAATTGTGTAATTCATATATGAGAATGTTTGTAGGTCAATTCACTAAAATGGGCCAAGATACAAGCCCAACTATTCTTATATGATTTGCACAAGTTCCTTTTTTTTTAAAAGGGAAAACTATGCAAATTGGACCAATTAGGCAAAGTATTTACTCAAATTGGACCTAACTCAATACATATACCCTAATTGGACCCACAGTCCAAACTATTTACTTGAGTGTCTCCTTATTCTATTCACTGAACCACTGTTTCTTCATCTTTGATACCATCAGAGTATATGCAACAATTAGAGTATATGCAACGATTTTTTCACTGAAACACTGCATGTTCCTCCTTAATACCATCAGAGTATATATATACTATATGCTATCAAGAAATAACTGAGTAGTGTGTTCACTAAAGCATTAGTTCTTCCTCTTGATACCATCATAGTATATATATATATATATATACTATGATGGTATCAAACAGTCAAAGCGCAGTAACAGTTAAAAACATGGGTATGAAAGTAAGGGATAGCCACTTGCAAATTGTTTCTCTTTTTGGGGTACAAGTGTTTTTATCCCTTTTTTTAACCCCCTCCCTATGAGCTTCCTTTTTTTATTCCTGAGTGACTCGAACCTACAACCTTAGAATTGGAAGTGGAGGGTAATTATCATTTGAACATTCCTATTCTCGTTTGTGAGAGTTAGCATGAAACACTTACAAAAAAATATTTAAGTTTTGCTTCTCTCTTCCATATCTTGACACAATATTTTATGTTACAAATTTTGTTACGCTTTATATACCCTTTAAGGATCTCTTTATGTTGATGTGTTTGGTGAGCAGATTCTTTTTCTAAATATATGTTTTATTTTCTTTTCTAGAATGTTTCTTTTCTGATCATTCTAGACTGTGGCAGCTTCAAATTCATACTTTTTCAGTAACACAATTATAGGAAGTTCTGAACATATACATAATCTTGATATCTACTTGAATTTTACTGTGGTTGGAATAAAAATTATTCATGTTGAGGTATACTGCTTGAGTAAGGGAGATTTTCCCATGACTGATAAAATTATTACTTATAATTTATTTTTTTTGAAAAAGCTTCATGTTTATGTGAAAGAGAAATTTAAGACTTTAGACACAAAAAAAGACCACAATTCAGTGGATTGACATGCTACCTCTACAACATTTGCTGCGTTGGTTTTGGTTGTTCATTAATTTTATCTAGCTTGTCACAAAACTATATATATACACAAGGCTATAAGTGATACTTTTTCACATACATACCAATTAAAGCTTGATTTCAATTTCTTGCAGCACTCTTACCATCTAATTCCTCCGAAAATAGCAGACCCCAATTGGGGGATTCAGGGGTGGCTCAAGTGTAAAGCTTGTAAAGCGTCTGTTTTAGGCTCCCAAAATTTTGAGGCCCAAAATAATTTTAGTAGTGAATTTTATGATTTTAATTTCACTTAAAATAATATTGAACATTATAAAAAAAAAGAACTACTTACTTTTTATCAAGAATATTTTAGAACTTTGAATTAAATAATTAATAAATAATTTTTTTTTACATCAACATCCAATGTGATGTATTGTAAACAAATGTCTAACCTCTTATTGACTAGAACTAATCATTACTCTTATAAATAATAATATCATTATGTGAATTTATACGCTTACTATCTTTTAAGAATATGCACTAAAAATAAATAGTAGTATACAAGAACAAAAAAAAAGAATTCAAAATTAATAATATTTTTGTGCATGTGTTTATATAAACCCTTAAGATTGAATAGAAGTTCATTGACATGAGGATTCGTCTCAAGACAAACTTTCATAATAGGGGAATTACTAATAAATATGCTCCCAGAATCATTCAAGACAATATTTGGTTTGCTACAATTAATACCAAAGCAATATGCCTTAATTCAACCTAAAATTTACAGTCAACCTAAAATTTGGGATAGCAATGATTTCAGCCTTTGCTCAACAATTGAATAAACACAACAAATAATACAGTCGAAATCAATTAATAACGCACTGATCCTTTTCACTTCTATATTGTCAAATTTAGAACTGATTAATGTGGAGAAAACACGCACTTACCATTTTCACTTTCAAAAATCAAATAACATGAAAACTGATTCAAATTTAATATAAATATGCTATAATATAAACACATGTGTGAACGGTCGACGATGGATATAACTAATGGAGCACGAAAACAGGTGGTGGACCAAGAGAAGTGGGGAGAGTGAGAGCTATGTCTTTTTCAAAAGAAATGTTGGATGTTTGAGCATCAAGGCCTCTTAATATGGTTTTTTGTTCTTCTTCCTTGGTTATTATGAATCGACTACCAAACTCATTGAATTCAATGTCATTGTGTTGCTTCTCTAGTCACTAGATAAGGATATTGCGCGGATGCTTTCGCATTGTAGAAAATGTTAAAAATAATGCAATAATGTCTAAAGTGAATTTGTAATTTGTCTAGAAGTTTTAAGAACCCTTATTTCAGTGATAAACCGTGGATTTTTTTTCCTGATATTCTCTTTGATTTATCTGTAACCTTTTTGGCATCCAAAAGAAGCTAGGGGTTAATTAAACTATATTTGAACTAATTCCAACAACTAAATCCACAAACTAAACCACATTATTTCAAATAATAAATCAAACTAGGAGTTAATTAAACTACATTTGAACTTATTTCAACAACTAAACCAATTAATGCTAAACTAGTTCCAAACTAATGCCAATAACTAAACCAAAGTCTAGGACAAGACAAACATCTATACTTTGTTACAAACTAATTCCAACAACTAAATCAAATTAAAGCTAAGTGTCAACACTAGATGGACACAAATTGATCTTGCAAGAAAATCAATTTTGTCATCAATAGGATCAACTAGTGTTGGTACTCATGCTTAACAAACACATCATTTCTAAATTTAAAGCTAAGTGACAACACTAGATGGACACAAATCGATCTTGCAAGAAAATCATTTTTGTCATCAATAGGATCAACTAGTGTTGATACTTATGCTTAACAAACACATTATCACCAAAATAAAGCTAAGTGTCAACACTAGATGGACACAAATTGATCTTGCAACAAAATCAATTTTGTCATCTATAGGATCAACTAGTGTTGTCACTTATGTTAAACAAACACATCATCACTAAAGAACACTCTAAAAATTCAAACAAACTCTAAGCAAAATGCAAGTGTTGTACATTGAATAAAAAAAATCTAATATATACAATAATTAAACTTTTGGAGGAAAAAATACCTTGACCTTTTTTAATTAGGGCTAAAGATGGAAGGGTTGGCGGCAGTTGGCTCGATGACGTCAGAGATTGGAACCTTTAATTAAGATTGTACCCCTGCACTTAAAATTTTGTACATTAAATTTAGGGAAAAGGGTAAAAAATACCCCTTAACTTTAGTTTATTAGTTGACTAGACCCCTACCGTTAAAACGAAGTTATTCTTACCCCTGCCGTTACTAATTTCATCATTTGTACCCCTCAATTGACGGAAATCCCCAAATTGACTCAAATTAACCCAAAATTTTAAACCATTTTAAACCCAATGCCCCGACTCTCTCAAATTAGCTCAAATCCTAATCGCATCATCAATCCTGCCATCATTACACAGATCACCAATCAACATATTATAAGTCCAAACATCAGGCAAAATATTGTTCTGCGTCATCATCTCGACAATCTGAGCAGCATCCTTCAAACACCCAATTTTACAATAACCATGTACCAAAATATTATATGTATTCCTATTCGGCACAAGACCTTTACCTTTCATATCCAACAACAAATCCCTAAACTCATTCAACCTATCTTTCTCACACAACCCATCCAATATAGTATTATAACTCACATTATCCGGCACATATCAAAACTCACTCATTCTATTCAACAATTGATTAGCATCCTTATACCTGCAAACTAAACAATACCCTTTAATTAAAATATTGATAGTAATTGTAGTTGGCACCAAACCAAGCTTAAGTGCATCATTAAACAGACCATTACATAAAAATAGAGAGTGAGTAGAAGGGTACTTAACCAAAGCACTAATCAAAGTATTGAAAGTAATGATGGTAGGGCAAAGTCGAAGGCGCTTCATCTTCTTGAAAATCTGAACAGCGAGATGGGGTTTGGAGAGAATGGAGTGGATAATAGGAGGAGTGAGGTGAGGAAGGTAGGATTGGAGAGAGGATTTGGGTAGAGATTTCGGGGAGGAAGAGAGGAGACTAGTGATTGTTTCAACTAGTTGACGGCTTTGGAGGATTCCGGTTAATTCGAGAGAATGGGTTATAACTTATTCGTTAGAGGGTCGGGGCATTGGCTTTAAAATAGGAAATGGGTCGTTTTTTAAAATTTGGGTTAATTTGAGTCAATTTGGAGATTTCTGTCAATTGAGGGTACAAATGATGAAATTAGTAACGTAGAGATAAGAATAACTTCGTTTTAATGATATGAGTATAATCAACTAATAAACTAAAGTTGAGGGTTATTTTTGACTTTTTTCCTTAAATTTATTAGTACATTCTATAGTTGTTGAGCTTTTTCTTTAAAAAAGCCTACTATTTTAACCACATATAAATATCTCAAACAACTTAGAAAACACATAAAAATTATACTCTTATAAATCGCTAAATGCCATAGTTCAATTTGATACATTTTCTAAACGACAATACCTCTTTCTAATATCTCTATATATAGAGAGGTGAAAAACGGCACATGTCAACACCATAAAAACAGATTTTTAAAATAATCAAAATTAATTATATTTAATAGGATTAAATAATAAATTACTATTTTATTTTAAAAATAATTTTATATATGGTGATGTAATGTGTGTGTGATTCCCTTTTTTGTGGAAAAATATTTTAAATTAATTAAGCTTTATTATTTAAAATTAACATCTAATTAGATATCCTCAAATTATAAACCCACGTTTGGAAGTTTCTTTTAAAATTCATCATTTAAATGATAATTTTAAATTTAATATAAATTTTATTTCTTATTTACGTTTTAAAATAAATAATTTTTTAGAAAATTAGAAAATACAACCTATAATAATTAAAATTAAAAAAAAAACATCTACCTAAATAGGCATTTTAATCTTTATTTTGAAAAATAAAGTAATTATCCAACTAAATAGGGAGTTTTAAAACTTCTCATTACACTCCTACTTCTAAACAAATTGAAAAACTTTTAAATTAAAATTATTAATATTATTTCTCTTAAAAAACACACTAACTAAACAATCTGTTTAGTTTACATGAATTAAATTTCTTATTTGTTTTTATTTTCTTAAAATTAAAATTTTTATTCTGACAATTAAAATTTTAAAAATTCTAAAACTGAATGCCAACAAATTAAATAAGAAATATGAAGTTAAGAAATAGATAGCTCAGTTATTATTTTAAAATTTTAAAACTGATTGCCAAAAAATTAAATAAAAAATATGAAGTTTAAAAACAAAACTGAAAATAATTTTTTCCTCACTTTTACGTGTAGCTAAAAATTAGGATCTGATTAACTACTATACAATTCATTTTGAATTTTAAATTTTAAGCCGCCCAATTAAATAAATAACCGTCGGATTTATTAATTTCAAAACTTATATAAAGCTCTAAATTAACTATTGCAAGAAAAAAATGGTACTTTAAAACTCCAACAAAGTTTAAACTCATCCGTTTGCAATTGTTGAAAAGAATTTACTCTCCATTATGTAAAGAACTTTTATTTTATCCAGGTAAGTTGTGAAATATTTTAAGACTTTTCTTTGCTCATCAAAATTGGATTGGAATTAGCCTTTAATTTTGACAGCAAAGTGCATTAGTGGCTTTTTGCGGAGAAAAAAAAGTGCATTAAAGCAAAATTTGGGTCATATTACATGCTTAAAAAATATTTAACGCCAATAAAGTGTATTTTTAGTTGGTGAAACAAATTTTAGATATGTGGAAATTAAATCATGATGCATATTACATTCAAATGATGATAATTGACACTCAGATTGTGAAGAACTAAGAGAGACATATGCGAGTGGAAGACAAAGAAGTATGTGTGAAGAGTGTCACAATTGAATTCTTTGATGAATGCTGTTGAGCCTTGCAGAAACGAGATCAGCAGTCATGTCTTATATGTTATATCTTTTGAGGTTTCAATGTTTCAATAATCAGAATTTCTTTAGATTTTCTCTAAACAAACAATTTAATGGATTACTTCTTTTTCTTTTTATTTCCTCTAAACACAATGTTTATGCTTATGATGATTAATTATTAAGTATTTCAATTGTCTAAAACTTACGCAAGTATTGCATAAATTTTCAAGATAGCTATGCATGTTGATTTCTCCAGAGTTAGATTAATTTTTAGAATTTCGATATTTTGCTCATAGAATATAGTATTTGAAGGATGGATGAACAACATTCGTTCATGTTTCTGACAAAAAAGGAACCTTTCCTCTCCCCAGCCATTTCGGGTTAAGAAGATGTGAAAGCGCGTTTATCTCTATAAGTCTATAAGAAGGGTGCGTTTCGAGGTGTGAAGTGGGAGAAAAGGGATGTCACAATTGGGGTTTTGAATAAAACGACCTTTTTATTTTTCATTTTTTTTTTTCGTTTTCATATTGAAAAAGTAATAAGAATGAGAGGTGTTAAGCTTTTTATCATCCTGGCGTCGAGCTATTTTTCCGCAGGACCTCCCCTATAGTATCGTCACCGCAGTAGAGTTTAACCACCAAGTTCGGGATGGATTGGTGTGGTTCCTCTACGCTTAGGACACCAGAATATCGAACCATGAACGAAGAAAGGCATGAGAGAAAAGCATATTGGCTAGTGATTGTGAGGCCCCAATTCTTGACTGGAGGGGACACCACAGTGACAAATAACTCAATTCTTTTACTTTTATGATCTCCCATTAAATTATATTTTCTCTCTCTTTGTTTACATTATTTTATCAAAAACCAACATAAAATGAGGATAAATTAAAATAAATGCAAATTTTTGTAGATAAGTTTTTACACTTAAGAATAAATTACATTTTTGAATTCTAAATTGAGAACAGAGTTAAATAAATTAATAAATTATATAATACAGTTTATTGGTTTAGAATTGGTTGGTATAGTATGTCATTTAACATTTGTATGTATTAGAGTTGTAATATTACTATTTTTCATTAATATTCCATTGTAATCTCTTTGTTTTAATTTTATTTATCTTTTTTTGTTGGTTATATATTTGAAACTTATGGTTATATATTTGAGAATTATGTAAAAAAAGTTATATATTACAATAATTAATAACTTAAAATATTTAGAAATAAGATTAAAAAGTTAATTTGCCTCTCCAAATTCTATTAACGCTTCATAAATAGGTGAAAAAAATAATGCATACTCTATCATTTAAAAGCACACGTAAAAAATACTATAAATTACAATAATTAATACCTTAAAATATTTAAAAAACATATACTACAAAATTTGATTTGACTTTTCAAATTTTATCTATGTCGTATAAATTGAGACAAAAATGTAACATACATTATCTAAAAATGATGTAAAAAGTATCATAAGTCACAATAATAAAAACTTAAATATATATAAAAAAATTGACCGATTCTTCAAATTTCATTTGTTTCATATAAATTGAGACAAAAAAGTAATATATATTGGGCGTGTGCAAACGGGCTCATGTATCATAGTACTTATTAGAAGATATTTGTATATAATAGAAGAGGCAAAAACTTCCCCAATTATTTAACTTTTTACAGTTTTTTCTGATAAATTCAAATTCATACCATTTTCAAATTATAGTGATGATTATCTATATATTCAAAGATTAAAATAAAATCTACAATTAATAAATAATAAAAATTAAATTTTCATGTAGGTAATTCCTAAGCACTAGGAAGAAAATATTAAAGTTAGCAAATCCGTTATTTAAGGTTTTTATTTTAAAAGTAAACCAACCAAATTTCAAAAGAGTAATGTCGCATGTATGGGGGACAGTCAGTGTCGTACGATGGACCACCAAAATTTTGCGACAAAGCTCAATGTCGTATTCCGGATAGGCTGTGTAGTGTCACGCACCCACTCGGTGCTCTCTCCCTCATCCGTAATATGGCGAGCCATCCAGCGTAATAACTGCTCCCTCTGCTTCGAGTCACAAAAAGCTCTTAATGTACTATCCCCATCCTATAGTCGTACTCGGCCATATTAATTGGCAGAGCTTGTGTGGGGCCGTAAATAAAACAGCGGATGGTGGTCTCCGAGATGTCAACAGGTAAACCCTTCACCAAGGTAGTCAGCAACGGAGGTTGAGCCAAAGGCTTGGCTCATCGTGACATGGCATTCTGCACTGTGGCTACATAGGAAGCATAGATCTCCCATACCATCTCCTCACTATACTTGCCCAGACTCTCCGCCATCCAGTCACATTTGTGCTTCTTGAAAAGCTCATGAATAGTAGGCACAGTGTGGAGACTCCCAGTAAGCACCTAGCACTCCTCAGTAATGATCTGGGCAATCTTTTGTTATTCATTTCGATATTGCCCGTCATAGTATATTTGGAACTTCCCTTCAACACACCACCTATTCGGCTCTGTGGACAAATGTACAGGCATCATGGGTATACCAGAGGGGTCATGAGCCTCCCTAGAACTAGTGGCGTCCGAGGCTGAGGCTGGTGTAAAGCTAGAACTAGAGCTGGATTGCAGCTCCTGACTGTCGTCTCTCGAAGACTGGCCCCCTCCTCAGACTGGGGGGCATTCTCCTCATCAAATACCACAACCTGCCTATTATGGTGCCTCGTGGACAAAGGAACAGTGGGGGAGCCTCTAGTATGCTCAGGTGCATACTTCTCACCACTCGACTCCTCTATCGGCCGACGTGACGGAGCCACAGACTTCATTTTCCCTTGCCGTTGGTACGTATGAATCTTTTTGGGCGCCATAACACCTGTAAGGGACTAGTTAGTGTTCAAAGAAACCAAAATAAACCAAGAAAAAAATTTTAATACAAAATTTGAAACTTAATTTGTTTTTGGGGGCAGTAATTGTTTTTGAGACCCACGGTAGGTACCTACGGACCGTCGTTAGAACGACGGACCGTCACTGCCCATCGTAGGTCGGGAAGCCAACTTTTGTACCTCTGAAGTTGGAACCACGGTCCACCAGAATAGTCCGTCGATTAAACGATGCACAGTAAGCCAGACCGTGGTTCGCAACTTAGGCTACTGGAATATGTGACTGATTGACGAGGCCAAACTACGGTCCGTAGGTTCACCCATGGCCCGTAGGTCGTGGGCGTCGACCAGGACTGGTGCAGACTACAGTTTTCACTTGGCAGGCACTAAACATCAAAACATCATTCAACTTCTACACTGTGTCTAGAACATGCATTTCAACGTAATATCATGGTATTCTGTCGTCCCTAGGGTTTCAAACATTCAATTCATGCTTACAAACAAAATGATTTCGAAACCCTAAGTTAAGAGCCCATCTAGAACATACTGATAACATGCTTCATTTGAATTAATCATGTAAAACCCCGTAACTTAAAATACATTTGTGACTCGTAAACACTAAGGCATTGGTGTGATATCGGGGGAAGTATATCATTAAAAATGGTTAAATATACCATGTAACCCTTATATTAAGTCATTTGAATGGTTAAACAAAAGTTTTAGGCCAAGGAGATCATTAAAGAAAAGATTAAAGTTTAAAGATTCGTTGTGGAGGAATACTACAAATGATCTCATTTATCAGATAACTTTGAACGAGAATATCTCCTAATATATAAGGAGTTAGAGGACCTACAACCTATCAAATCAAAGGTATTTGAGTCTATTTTCCAGCAAAATAAACCGCTCGTTAACGCGACATCAAAGTAAAAAGTTATGTTCATTCTACGACAGACACGCGCACTGCCCAATCACTGCGGGACATGTGGCACTTTAGAGAAAGTCGGCCAAACTTGTTGTTTTTATATTATAAGTTTGGGATATCCTTTCCCATATACTCAAGAACGTTTAAGGACTGATTTCAAGTTATTTCTTCAAGTTTTTCTCATCTCCAATCTTCCAAAGCTTAAGGTAAGTTGGTTTCTTCAAGAATCAAGTGTCTTCCTCTTCATAAACCTATAGATATACTTAGCTAAATGTTTTCTTGAAGGAGAAAGTTTAGTTCTTGAAGAATAGAAAGGGGCAGGGGCTGATTTTCTTGGATATATTGGTATGACTCCTTTTCTATCTCCATAAATAGTATTCTAAGGATGCTTTAAGTATAATTTACGGGTAAGACTCACAGAAAGGTGATAGGAAGTCGTGAGTCCATGTTTTACCCATGGTAGTTGATGTTTTTCGTGAGGAGGGAGTTTGTAGAAGGGTGTGTGGGCTGTCGTTTTGACAAGATGAGGGGTTAAGGATATTATATTGGGGCAGTAAGCTGGTTACGATAAAACGGAAGGCTAGGTATAGAAAACACAACTCTTATAGTTCTTGAAGTTTGTCGCTCGCCAAGTGTTTGATGAAATGCCTAAATTGCTAAGAATATGTTGTAGCTGTTTATATGAGCTCCTATTATTTTAATTGATGGCATTAATTTTCTACCAACTTAAACTATGAGCTTATAAAGGAATTTGACGTCGTTGACAAAGAACTCGTGGGATAGTGTTCAGAGGCCATGAGTTTGACTTTTTATGTTAATTGTGGATGATTAAGGGGGCTGGTTCTTTATGGTTAAAGGATTGAGGAGTAATACTGAACACATGAATAAGTCACGAGCCTACTTGGAAAGTAGTGAAAGAGAAGGGTGTGGCAATACACCATTTATCTATAGTAATTGTTGAGATAGTCACTCGTGAACTATTATTGTGTTTTCGGCCTTGTTGTGCTTCTTCATTAGTTTCTTATGGTATCCTTTTATGGTGTTATGTTGTAGATAAAGTTGTCAGCAAAGGAGTTTGGCGATGTAAGATAGTAAGTCCCGAAGTAAGGTATGTAAAGCTAAAACCGCTTTCGCCATTAAGGCACAACCTAAAGTCGCATGTTCTTCCGATAAATGTCATCAGAGATTATATGATACTTGAAAGCAAGTTATCCTATTTTATAAAGCCTCTCATGTAGGAGTCCTAAACCTATAGAGTTATAGTATTCTTTTCTGGTCAAGGAATCCATATGTTCACATAACTATATGTGTCTTCAGTTGAAACTCTTAGAAGTTAGCGGGTGTACATGTTGCATAAATTTGAAGGAAGTAGTTCGCCACAGATTATTCATAAGTGTATAGGTCACAAGATGTATGAATATCAAGCTTAAAAAAAGTAATCACAAATTTTATCACGAGTTATATGATTTATGAATTAATTATTATAAGCCTTTTCATGTAATTGAGAGTATAGCCTACTCTGCAGCGTGGGATGGGTATTTTTAGGGATACTATGTGCGACGCTATTCTGTGCACAAAATTCAGATAAAGTCAGCAGGAATTTCCCATCTTGGATTCACCTGACTGATACAGGCCTGCGGGCAGACCATACAGAAGCCTTGGGGGGCGTACCTTGATAGACCTCGTTACCCAGACTATGAGATTTCACGCGTGGTCGTGACAGTGGGCTACAGATGCCATACAGGATTCACTAATCGCCGACAATAGGCCATCATGTGATTCCCTGACAGTTAGTTTTACAAAGAGAAAGGAAGCTATATAACAAAGTAAATATATCACTTAGGAGAACTATAGGAATTCTGTATATATAAATGAATAAGCCATGAAATGTTAGATGTGGACCCTTGAGATTTTTCACAATTCCAGTTTTGGATTATGTCTCCTACATACATATGCTCAGATTTTCCTATCTTGATATTTGATTCATTTTAGCATTCTTACATGTCTACTTGTTATTCAGTCTGCTTTTCATACCTGTACATGTGTTATATGTATTGACGTCCCTATTATTGTGGCGCTTCATTTTTATCACTACAGGCTCAAGTACTTAGGACAACAAACATTTCCAGTAGACCAAAGACCTCCAGTTTAGCAGTTGGTAAGCTCCACCTCTACTTGGGGCTATCAGATATTTAGAGCCTACATTTTGCTAAGTATGTACATATATCAGAATGGGTATGTCGGGGCTCTTTCCCGACTAGTTATCAGGTTCTCAGATTCATACTCTTTAGAGGCTTCTTAGACTAACTTTTGTTTCCATCGTAAAGTAGCCCATTGGGCCCTTTTATTATATATGTTTTAATATGTGTCCTGATATAGGTTCCGCTGCTTATGAGTCTACAGCTTTGGCATGAGTTTAGTATAGAAAATTAGCAAGTGCTTACTTATATCCTTGATGTCCGCCCCTTTCTAGTTGGGGGAATGAAAAATCAACAACACCCACAACACCATCGTCCCAACGGAAATTTAGACCTAGTTATACTAATTTTAACATGCAGTTCATACCCAAGGTCAAGTACAACTTTGTGATTTAATTAAAACAATGAATAGTTCAAGGTTTTGAAATCGATTAACTTACAAGTGATGCAAAGTTGGTGAGTGTGTTTCTAGTTATTCGTTAGAAGACCCAAATGATTGACACCGAACCCGAACCTTTTTGCTTTTGAGAGAAGAAGAAGATGGAAGAAAGAACTTACGGGAAATGGAAGAAAATGGGAGAGATGGGAATGAATTTGGGGAGAATGACAATGAAGGGGATTTATAAGTGGTTTGAAAGGGATTGAAAGGTTGGAAAAGTGAAGAGGTGGTTAATTAGAGAGTTGTAACCGTTTGGGAAGAAAGAGGGAAATGGGGGATGTTTAAAATGTAGGGTCTTTTTATTAATTTAGGTCGTGGGTCGGGTCGACTGTTAACCCTAGCTCGGACACACGAAATCCCGTCGATGGTCCGTGAGTCAATCGACGGTCCCTCGATAGGTTCCGTGGTTCCCTTTGATGCTTAGTGAAATTTTGAAAACATACCTAGGATCTACGGATGCCATCTACGATCCGTCGATTGAAAGAAGGACCGTCTATGGAACCGTAGACCATGCACCAACGCTTTTTGTTGAAGATTTTTCTTTGCTTTCCTGCACACGTAGCAAACATTAGGGCTTCCTTTTTACATTTTCTTGACTCTTTTTAGACACGGACCCTATTCTACCCTTGTCTAGCCAACACTAAACTTCCATAAAAATGATAAAAATTCATAAAAATCAATAAATACTCCTAAAATTAGCTAGATTTTACATCTTGGGTTGCATCCCAAGTAGCGCTTGATTTAACGTCGTGGCACGAAGCATACATCTTGATTACTCAAGCTTCATCAAGTCTTCATTTTTCTATCACCTCATTGACATTCTCAGATTGCCCCAAGTAGATCTTTATCCGTTGACCGTTCACCTTGAACCTCGTTCCTTCATTATTCTCGAGTTCAACCACTCCATGTGGAAATATTTGTGTCACTTTGAATGGCCCGGTCCACTTGGACTTGAGCTTGCCAGGAAACAAGCGCAACCTTGAGTTAAATAAGAGTACCAAATCATCGGGAACAAATTCGCGTTTATCAATCTTTTGATCATGATACATCTTCATCTTCTCCTTGTACAAGGCTGAAATTTCATACGCTTTTAGGCAAAACTAATCGAGCTCATTCATATCATTCAATGCTTGACTCGATGCGGTGCCCCAATCCAAATTCAGCTTCTTGAGTGCCCACATCGCTTTGTGCTCCAACTCTACAGGAAAATGACAAGACTTTCCATATACAAGTTGATAAGGGGACATACCTATGGGAGTCTTGAATGCAGTGTGGTAGGCCCATAGTGTATCATCAAGTCTTCCTGACCAATCAGTTCTGTTTGTATTCACAGTCTTAACAAGGATTTGCTTAATCTCTCTTTTCGACACTTCAACTTTCCCACTAGACTGCGGATGATAAGGAGTTGCTACGCTGTGACGAACAACATACTTCTCAAGTAATGCCTTGAATAACTTATTACAAAAGTGAGAGCCTCTATCGCTAATAATTTCCCTTGGTGTACCAAATCTGGAGAAGATATTTTTTTTCCAGAAATGTGGTGACACTCTTTCCTTCATTGTTTGAAAGCGCAACCGCTTCCACCCATTTAGACACATAGTTAACCGCTACAAGAATATACTTCATCTCATTCAAACTCACAAATGGACCCATGAAGTCAAGACCCCAAACATCAAACAACTCGATCACTAGTATCAGATTCATTGAGAGTTCTTGCTTCCTTGAAATTCCTCCTTCTCTTTGACAACGATCACAAGACTTGGCGAAGTCATGAGCATCTTGGTGGATAGTAGGCTAGTAATACCCACACTGCAAGATTTTATGAGCAGTCCGGATACCACTATGGTTCCCACCAACAGGGGATGAATGACACGCCTCTAGTATACTCTTCATCTCAACCTCGGGCACACAACGACGAATAATCCCATCATAAAAAATACGAAATAAGTAAGGATCTTCCCAAAAAAAATTCTTCACATCAAACATAAATTTTCTTCTTTGGTGAAATGACATATCCAAAGGCACCAAATCACTTGCCAAATAATTATAAAAGTCTGCGCACCAAGGAATAAGGTCAAAAGAAGCAGCCAATACCTTTTCATCAGGGAATGCATCATTTATCTCAACTCAATCTTCTAACTTGATCATAGCCTTTTTTCTTATTTGGACAAGTGATCAGCAACTTGGTTTTCTGTTCCCTTTCTATCTTTTACTTCAAAGTTGAATTCTTGCAACAATAATACCCACCTAACTAGTCTTGGTTTTGCATTCTTCTTTGCCATAAGATACCTCAATGCCGAATGATCAATATACACAATAACTTTAGTGCCAAGCAAATGGAATCTGAATTTCTCGAATGGGAAGACTACAACAAGCAATTCTTGTTCAGTAACAATATAGTTCTTTTGAGAAACATTCAAAGCTTTGGTCGCATAGTATATAGGATGAAGAATTTTCTCTCGCCTCTGCCCCAATACTACGCCAAGTGACACTCCACTCGCATCACACATCACTTCAAATGGTTGTCCCCAATTCAGTGAAATAATGATTGGTGCGGAAGTCAATTTCTCTTTCAACCCCTCAAATTCTCTCAGATAAGCATCATCAAACTCAAACTTAGACTTCTTTTCGATTAGTTTGCACAATGAGTGTGCAATTTTTGAGAAATCCTTTATGAACCTTCTATAGAAACTTGCATGCCCTAGAAAATTTCTAACACCTTTTACAGAGATGGGTGGTGGTAGTTTTTCTTTTACTTCAACTTTTGCTCTATCAACTTCAAGTTCTTTCCGCGAAATTCGATGGCCCAGAACTATACCTTCTTTCACCATAAAATGACATTTCTCCCAATTGAGCACAATATTGCACTCTTCACACCGTTTTAACACTTCACCTAAATGAACTAAGCAATCATTAAACGAATCACCTACTACAGAGAAATCATCCATAAATACCTCGATTATGTCTTCAACCATATCAGAAAATATTGACATCATGCAACGCTGAAAAGTCACCGGCGCATTGCACAACTCGAATTGCATCCTCTTGAAAGCAAAAGTCCTATAAGGACAAGTGAACGTGGTCTTCTCTTGGTCTTCCGGAGCTATAGAAATCTGATTGTAGCCTGGATACCCATCTAGAAAACAATACCAACCCTTTCCAGCAAGACGATCTAGAATTTGATCCATGAACAACATCAAAAAGTGATCTTTTTCAGTCCATGCATTAAGCTTACGATAATCCGTACAAACTCTCCAACCAGTCACCGGTCTCATTGGGATGAGCTCATTCTTTGCATTAGAAACCACAATGATTCCTCCCTTCTTTGGCACACATTGCACTGGACACACCCAACTACTATTAGCAATAGGATATATTACTCCAGCATCTAACCACTTAATGATTTCTTTCTTTACCACCTCTTGCATCGGTGGATTCAATCTTCTTTGGTGCTTAATACTTGACTTGCTATTCGACATAAGTTGAATTTTGTGAGAACAGATACCCAGTGGAATACTAATAATATAAATAATAGTCCATCTGATAGCCTTTTTGAATCGCTTCAAGACTGATATCAATGCCTTCACTTGCCCTTCATTCAAGTCAGCAGCAATAATAACAGACAAAGTATTATTTTGGCCCAGAAACACATACCACAAATGAGATGGAAAAGACTTAAGCTCCAATTTTGGAGGTGCCTCAATAGATGGTCGTGCAGGCGGAGTGTCTCGATTTTTTAAGTCAAGATCCAATTTCTTTGGTTGACGATGAGGAAAATTTACCCCATCAAGTGCAACTACTAGCTCATCATATTCATCGCTACCATCTCTATCAAAAGTCATGATCACCGCAGCTAATGCCTCAACACCAAGTCACTCCTGAATAGGCACTTTTGGCCTTTCCTCAACAGTATGATTTACTACAGACACTGCCTTAAGATCACTAGAATGCTTCATAGATTTGTAAATGTTGAAAATGACCTCTTCATTGTTCAAACGAAACTTCATTTGTCCCTTTTCCATATCAACCAAAGCAAGCCCAATAGCTAGAAATAGTCTCCCTAAGATGATGGGGACCTCAAAATCCACTTAGCTTTTTGTATATAGACAGTGGCATCAGATTAATTCTAGCACCAAAGTCACATAGAGCTTTGGCGAAGTGCAACATGCCAATCGTACAAGGAATAATAAAAGCTCTTGGATCTTTTTTCTTTTGCACTAACGATCTAGTAGCAATAGAACTACAATGCAACAACTTGTCATCATCTTCCAAATTTACAGCCCTCTTCTTAGTTACCAAATCCTATATGAATTTCGCACAACCCGACATTTTCTCAAGTGCCTCGATCAAAGGAACATTTTTGGACAACTGTTTCAGCATAGCTATAAACCTGCAATATTTTCCTTCTTCCGTCTTCTTTACCAACCTTTGTGGGAAGGGAGGTGGAGGTCTCAACATAGGAATAATCTTTTGCGTCACCTCAGCTTCCTTTTCATTCTGATCTTTCGGCTCCTCAACTATCTCAACTTCGTCCTCTACATGCTCTTTAGCACTTTCCACTCCAGTCGGCATGAGAGGGTCTATAATCTACTTTCCTCCTCGAGTAGTGAGTACCATGCAATGGGCGTCATTCTTTGGATTCTAGACAGTGTTGCTAGGAGGTGTTCCTGGCTGACGCGGATTTACAATTGTGGACAATTGGCTCAACTGCTGCTCAATTTGCTTAATCGATACCTTATGGGCCTCAACTTTTTGACCGATGTAAGATAAATCATTACACATCTCCTTTACATTGTCATCAGTCGAATCAAATCTTTTCATCATCTTATGCATCATATCTTTAATGCGATTCATTCTTGATCTAGCATCTCTATTCCCAGGTGGAACGTAGGGTCCATTCTTCTCATTCCTATTGCCATAGCCATTCTGATTGTAGTTGTTGTCACGATTGAAGTTCCCATAACGGACATAGTTCCCTTCACGGTTGTAGTTACCATAGTTCTGACCTTGGTTTCCTTGACCTTGGCGCCAATTATCCGAATTGGATCCTTGGGCGTTAGTCCGGAAACCCCTAGTTTGATCATTCAGCAGATTCACATCCTCCTCATAAATGTACTCATCAGCAGGTGGTGCTCTAGTTTGATAGTTCACATAGTTCACTTTCTCTGCATTTCTGCTTACATGTTTCAACACCAAACCAATTTCTGTTCTCAATTGGGCCATCTCCTCACGAATACCATCATTGGACTGACTTGGTGCAGTTTGGACAACAAACACACTTCTTCCGACATTTGACTTTCTAGTGCTCCACGCCTTGTTATTCTTGAAGATCTTTTCATGTTTTTCAGCTATATCTTGAAATATGCATGCTCTGTGAGATCCTCAAGCAATAGTATCTAGCACAACTTTTCCGTTATCATTTGTCCCTATGTAGAAATACTCTTTCAATGACTCGTCATCTATGTAGTGGTTTGGTACAATCCTCATAAATCCAGTGAATCTATCCTATGAGTTACTCACCGACTCTCCCGGCAATGCCATGAAGTTATTGAGTTTATCCTTAAGATTCAACTTCTTTGATATTGGAAAATAATTCTCCATAAATACCTTGTGCAACTGGTCCCAAGTCGTAATTGAGTTGCATGGCAACTCAGAAAGCCATACCGTAGCATCACCTGTTAACGAAAGTGGAAACACCCTTAAGCCGATCGCATCCATGTCTAAATCTGGTCGCCCCACACTACTCAAGCAGAAACTTTTCAATTTGCTCGTGTGAGCATATGGATCTTCCGAGGATAACCAAACAAACAACGCTCTAGCTGTAAGCATTTGCATCAAACTACTGGTCACCACAAAAGTGTGAACGGGAGGTAATGAAGGGACAACTATAGCACCTATCGATCCCACAACATTATGATAAACTCTGTAGTTATCGCAAACACCCGACGCCGACTGATTTTGCACTGTTTTCATATTTTCAACTCGTGGGTTTCCCTGAACTTGGCCAGGCACGTCCAAGACTCCAGGAGGTTGCAAACCCGTTCCACCCCCTTGACCTGCTCCGATTGGATCATTTTGTACCTCGAGATTTAGGCCTCTTCCAACCATTCTTCCCAGAGTTCTTCTTAATTCCATATCGTAGGGTGTTAGGGAATTGCCTTGACTTTGTGTACTTGGCATACACTAGAGGTAAGACTGATAAACGCTCAACTACACCTCATCCAATACTAGGTGTAGGCGATCATAATCTAGTATAAAACCCAACGAAGAGTTGTGGTCGAACTCATAGGGAGCGGTATAAGTTCGAATTCAGTTATGAAGTTATAAATATGTTCTAATCGGTTATAGAAATAGAAATTAGCGAAAACATATAGACAAATCTAAAGGGTTGACAACGAATGTCAGATGGGGTGGTGGTGGTTTGTCAATTAACAGCTAAAACAAATACGAAAACAGGGGAAACAATAATATAAAGAGGGATTCTCGGGATGTGATCGATTATAGGATAATTTCGCTATATGGGTAATTGAAATAACTAACGAATTGCTAAATCTCAGTGGGTAGGCTAGACTATAAGTGCAATAGCTTTCTCTCGAACAACTACTACGATTCAAGTGAGTTCTCTCAAACCTGAACAAGCTTATCAATATAAACAGCCCAAGACCTTAATTTATCTACTCTCTCGAGCTAGATAGGTATAATTGAGTTTAGGATTCACTCTCTCGAGCTGAACCCACATCAACCCAATAACTACAATCATTAATAAAAAATCTTGGTTCCAAAACCTCTCTCTCAAGCAAGCCCAGAATTCTAAGTTAGAATTGCATTTGCAACTACACTTCATAGATTAATACACAACTATCGATTAAACCCACTTCAATTAAGCAATTAAATTAGTAAACAACAATACCCATAAGCTAATTAAGCCAATAATCACATGATCACACCCCAAGAATTGAGATTTTAGATACACATCATAAAAAGATAAAAATAATTACTAACTAGATTAGCCATGAGCTGGGTAAAAGTTTCCAAGTCTCTACAATGCTCCAAATTGATTCAGTTCAAAAACCCACTTGCGATTCCTCAAATCGATTCCTCAAATTTAAGCTTCAAAGTCTACAATGGAAACTCAAAAACTCACAGAAAACTCTAACTCTCAAACTGGGGATCAGAACTCCTTCCTCTTCATTTTAAATTTCAATTTATAGTGCCCAGCTTTTTGGCCTTCAGGGCCATTTGGCGGAGTAAGTCACACAAATCAAAGACCTGTAGAAAACAAAAACAAAACAATAACGTAAAATCAGGAAATACTTAACTAAAGTTCAATAACGAAATTAGTCTAATCTAAAAATTGTATTTCCCGGCAGCGACGCCAAAGTTTGATACGCCCAAAGTACACCTCCCTAAAGAAGTTTAAGTCGTCGTTGTCAAATAAAGAACCTAACTTTTAGGTTAGGGTCAATACCACGAGGAATATGGTCTAGACTTAGGATAACTTATAATTATCTACTTTTAGTCAAATTACTTCTGTAAAAAAAGGGGGGTTTTGTAAATAAAGTAACAATTGATTTATTTGTAGTAACAAGTAACAAGTAATAACAATTCACAGTTTGAAATATCAATATGAGATGAAAACTAGGGTACATGTGTTCCCCACAAGTTCTTAACGCAGTAATTCCAATAACAATAACTCTATCCTAGTGTTAACATGCAAGGTTGGTAAGTTATGTATCTCCTAAGTGGTTGGTACTCCAAATAGGGAATTTCACCACACAACTTGGTCCATCTACGGGTGTATGCTTTACTAACCCTTACCCTTAACCCCAGATTAGCCTTCACAGTAAGTGGGTCAGGCTATTAGATAGTAGCTTATCACATCTAAATCTCCGTTGTTTAATCTCTTTCTCATTCGTTACCTCCTTGGCCCAACAAGTAGGAATGAGGCGAGTTCTAATGTTGCGCACCATTAAAAAGCATTCAAAACGAAAGGATTAACAATACATGCATAAACACTATTCAAGAATTACTTAATTATTGGTTTTACTTTGTTATTTACTCATGGTTCCCACAACCCTAGTTGTGGATTTAGCTATTCATGCTTGAGTTATCACAATTCATATTAGGGTTTGAAATAGAAGTCATGAACTTACAATTTGAATAGATGAACTCTAAAATCTTGAATTGAAAATCAAAAGCAAATTGCATAAACAAACTTTAAGAATTAAAATGCTAAAAGTGTTTGCACACTAATTCTCAAAGTCAAAGTAAAGTCTCACAAAATGTCTAACACCTCAAAAACTAGAAATACAACTTATATTTATAGAAAACTAAATCCTAAACCAAGTAGGAAAAGAAAATATAGGAAATTCTGATTTGAGCAGTTTCGATCGACGACAGCCACCGACGGTCCGTGAATCAATCAACGGTCTGTGGGTAGCTCTTTAGGTTATCAGTTTGCCAAAATCTTGTGGTATTCAAATGAAGGTAATCACCTACGACCCGTAGGTCTATGCACGGTCCGTCCTGACCCTCTATTGTTCATGTATTGGAACTGCTCTTCTTTGAATCAAACGATGACCATCATCCACGTTCCGTCACTCAGTCTACGGGGAGTCGTTAGCCTCCGTGGTTCCACCCTTGGTCAGACTTTCTTGAACACTCAACCTACGGCTTCATCTACGACAATGACGTCTTGTGGGTGAGCTCGTTTGTTACCAAAATCCTGCTTCTTCTACTACTTTTAACTCTAATTGCTTCAAACCTATTTCCTGCAAAAGTAGACCATAACACTATCATATCTAATAACAAAAATGCCTAAGACGCATGCAAACTTCAAGTATAATGCATCAAAAATATCGTAAACTCACGGTACATCACTGAGTACCACATTGGTTTGCCTTTTGAGCATTCAATCAGTACTCAATGAGAGCTAACATGCAAGTGCCATAGCAAGACTACTATCAACAACATGCTACACTCAATCATGATAAAAACACTTCAAATGATGATTAGCCGGTTTCAATACAAGCTCAAGCTCACTTTAGCTTCTTGTCTAATGCAAGAACATGTTTCAATTAATGTATTCAAGTGCCCTCACATCAAGAACTATTCCATTCTCTTACAAAGCAAATCAACAAAGATATAAGGAATCAATGCAACTCTCACTCTCTCAAAAGAGAAACACATGCAAGCTTTGTCCCATAGGTTTACCCATATTTTCCAATCATCACACAACATAGTTTATGCAAGATCTCAAGGGTCTTTTAGGCTTGTAATGGGGCTGAGGGTTTAGGTATGGTCAATTTGGCTTGGTGACTTTACCTTTTCAAAGCATTGTTGCAATCATCTGCCCTTCTCATGTTCTTTTCATTCTTTTTCATTTGAGAACTCAAACCTTGACTTTTCACTCAATTTATTTGGAATCCCCTTTATTTCATTTACTTCTCTTTTTTATTTTCATTTTTCAAAAGCATTTTCATCACAATGACTCATTTTTTTATTTTTTTTATGGAGAAGGGCCTAAAATGCCCCTCAACTATTTGAATTGGTAACAAATTACCTTCCATCCACCTTTGGACCCCTAAATACCCCTGACGTCAACCTTTTGGCTCAAAAATATCCTTATGTCTAACAGATCATACTCATAAGGTGGATGGAGGGCAATTTTGTACCAAATCCCATAATTTAGGGTAATTTAGGCCCTTTTTCATTAAAAATAATTTGAAATTACTTAATATACGAGCTCACATGATTGACTTGATTTTATATTTCATTGTAAATTAAACATAAAAAAAGGTTATGCATCTACTCTCTACACCCCCACCCCTTCACTTCATATCTTTTTTTTTTTCTATTTGGATCTTGTCCACGATTTTTTTTTTCAATTTATGACAAACAAGAGATGAAAAAGGAGGAAATAATGATGATACTCATATAGAAAAATTAGTTCAATAAAAGATGACTTAATTAAGCAAATATGTAGGAATACTGCATTTTGCTTTTGTATGTACCCAAAATTCAAAATAAAAGAATAAAAATAATCATTTCTCCTTTCCCCACCCCCATCTCACCATGACAATAATACAAATTAAAATAATATAAACATGTGAGTTCATTTCAAGTTTGAGTCCCGAATATCCTAATTAAGAATAAGAGATTAAAAAAAAGAATAAAAAGAGAAAATGAACGCGACATTTGGATAATTAATAGAAAATTTAATATTAATAAAAATAACAAATTTTTTAGATGGACAAGAAATCGGGCTGAGTAGGGATTTTTGTTGGATCCCCATTTATGATCGTTGGGTTATAATAAATTGGGGGTTGATTTATAATAGGCCAATAGGAAGATATCATGAAATTAATTATTTTTTCAATATTATTTTCAAGTGTATCGGGTTAAAATATGAATCATATGTGGTTTTATAAAAAAATAAATTGTTAAAAATATTGTTTTTATTGTTTATTTGAGAAGAGTTTAAATTTGGACCAATCACATTAGGCAGCATAATAAATAAATATTTAATAATTTTACTTTAATGGAGCTATTAAAAATAAGGGTAAATATGAGCCACAGGATTAACATCGAGGGTATTTTTGAGCCAAAAGGTTGATGACAGGGATATTTTAGGGCCGAAAGATGGATGGAGGATAGTTTTGTACCAATTCAAATACTTGAAGGGCATTTTAGGCCCTTCTCCATTTTTTTATAAGGAGGGGTTCCTTCTTTTTGTAACAAACTTCAAAGTTGAGTCTCATTTCATCTTTCTTTGCCCTTCACTTGACTTTTATTTCTCCTTCCTTTCCACACCCCCAACTTAGACTTTTGGCCTAAGTTGGCTACTCAAACATAACAATGCTTCAAAAAGGATTTTTGGTGAGAAGGTAGGGACAGTTTGGTTCAAGAGGCTTTCTTTTTGTTTTGCCAACAAATGGGTTAGGCTCAAATGGTGCATAAATGGATGCACACCCTCAGTAGGTAGTCCCAAAAGATTATGGACATTTGGGTTCCCTCTTTGAATTGTTGCCCAAGATCATGCCTCACATTCACAAAGATTCAAACAATTGGACTAACATGGCAAATTCTAGGACTCCACACACATGCTTTCAAGTAAGACCTCACAACACATGACACTTTGAAATACACTCATTTAGTGCATCACGATAAGATAAAAAACGTACATGTGATGTTCATTGCAAGGCTCACATCAAAATATAGCTAGTCAACAAAAGACTCAAAGATATCGCTCAAAAGTGCAACCATATCAATTTCATTCTCACAACACCAACACTCTACATCATGCTTATCATGAGTACTATTCAAGACATCGATATTGATTACAATCGATCCTGAAATCATTATCAATGAAAACTTCAAGAATTTCATGATTTTCAAAACTTAGGGGGGTTGCAAAATGGGTTGCGAAATCTAGAAAGAACAAAATAGATAAAAAGAGGCACACTCAACCAAAAGAAGCACTATAATATAAACAAAAGTAAAGTAATACAATCATCAAAAACTCAAAATAACAAAATACAATAAAAAAGGGGAATATTGACTCAAAGTCCCTCACCCCACAAAAAAACTAAGCAGTGTCCTCATTGCGATGATAAGAAAAGTATGGGAGGCTGAGATAAAAGAACCCCACTCATCAAAGTGTCCTGGTAGGCTAGGCCTGTGGAGCACTCTCATCCGAAGTCTTAGGTGTGGAAGCCTCAAGAGGGGCATCAATGCCCGACAATAGGATCATTGGAGGCAGTAGGGAAGAGTCAATTGGGGCATCAATGCCCATCTCAACACTCAGAGGAATAGTGGAGTGTGAAGAGACTCCACTCGCACTAACTACTGAAGTTTCCCGAAGGGATATCTCCAGGGTTTCCTGAAGAATGACTTCCTCGGTCTCGTGCATCTCAGTCAAAGTCTGTGCAATCCCATGCTCCTTGCTCTTCAACTCCTCCTAATCCATCTGCTTGGCCAACTCACCCTCGCCCCTCTCAACATCATCATCAACATCAACGACAACACTTGTAGCTGGCTTAGGATGCGCACTAGGCATCTCGGTCATGGAGGTAGGTGCATCCGGTAGGGGAACATCGCCCCAAAGCATAGATATATCCACAGACTGCAACTAAGTCACATCCACTCGCAAGGTAGAAAACTCCTCTCGCATGGTGCCTAGTGCACCAAAACTACCCTTGGCCTTTTCTTGGGCCTCAAGTCTATTTGTGAGGTTGTCAAACCTCACACCATGGCCCTCGACCAACCCATCACGCCTGACCACTTTCTCTATTAAAGGAGCTAACGCCTTTTCAATGGTCATATCAATGATCTTAGGCATGTCTGTCTCAACCCGTGCGACTCTGACATCTGCCGACCGGGCAAGGCTACCCATCTGATAAATCATAGACTGGGTTAAGGGGGGCATGTCATATTGGTGGGGGAAGGTCTCACATCAGTAACATCAGCATAAGAAGAAGTAGTAAGGGCAGTAGTAGAAGAAGGTACATCAGAATATGTGGAAATACCTGCCAGCTCGACTGAAGGAGCAGGTGTGCTAGCCTTAGCAGCTAATGTGTCTCCAAGTGTATTTCTTCTCACAATTCTTTCCTTTGCCTTTTTTTTGTTTTTGGAAAGGTTGCTGAAGGTGCCACAACACTTTACATTGAACAGCTTCGAGGGATCCAGTATATAACTGATCGTGGAGCACAACAACTTTCTGTTGATATCGAGTATCTAAGCAATGTACTCTCAGCTCTATCAATGCCAATTCCTACATGTCTTGCTACATTCCAGACATGTTTTTCAACACCTAAAGATCAGCTCAAGGATCTTATAAAATCAGACTCAGGGAATCAGCTTGATCTTCCTACTGCTAACCTCGTCTGCAAGATGCGACGTATTAGTTTAGAATAATGACTACTTCTTAGTCATGCTGTGTTGTTACTGCTGCAGAAATGGTACAACACTAGACCTATTTGTTGTAGAGAGTTTTGTTTTCTCCTTTCTCCATAGATAACAATTGTGTTTACTTTCTAGACCTTGACAAATTTTTGTACAAGTACGTTCTAAAGTTATATGTGAAAGATATGATTTTTGTCAAAAATTCTGAATTCTCTATGATAGCTAATTTTAACGAGAAAAATCCACAGAAAATTTCAATCAAAGATTAACCTTTGGGATGCATCATCCTGCAAATATTCGGCCTCAATCCTGTGAATGTCATTGGAAGAGGCCGGTGTGATCCTCACATCTGTCTTCCCTTGAAAGGGAACTCCTGCTCTCTCACATAACTGAGTGATAAGCACTGAGAAGGGGATGGAGGTCTGCTTTTGCCTAGCCCGTAGCAATATCTCCTCCACAATGATGGTCCTGACATTAATCTCCTCATTTTCAATGATAGTTCCCACTAGCACTGCCTTTGGATGCTGGAGTATTGATTCATTTTGGGATGGCATGATGTTGGTGCTAATAAACCCGAACCAGTACCAAGCTACAATGTTCAGATCCTTCTTCTCTATCTTAACACCATCAACCATCCATGAGGGAGAAGACTCATCAAATATCAATGGTGGTAACCACTCCTTTAAGGCATCAAAATTTCTATGCCCGGATCTTGTAGGTATAAAAATGAGTAGAAGGGGTGTGCAATACTGTGTTAACTTCACCTACATGACACTGAACCATCTTACCCCTCACTTTCACATCATCCACGGGCTTCCAGACAGTGCCCTTTCTCTTTTTGGCCAAAGCCTTAGCATAGGCGTCATAAAATTCCCAGACCCATTTCGGCACATAAGGTTGTCTAAGATTTGTAAATTGCTCAAACTTATGGTATTTTGTTGTTTCCCAAATGGCCGGGTAGTCACTCATGACTCCATCAGTCGAGAGCCTACGCTCCTCTAAAATAATCCGCTCTCCTTCTGCCTTGAGCCTATTTAAGGCCCTTGGAGATATTATTGGGAGAACACGGGAAACATGAGTTGGATCTTGTAGAGGCGACACTAACTTGGAGTGAATGTTCACCTACTTGGTGGAAATATATTTTCGATGTTTCTTAACCCCGCTGGTAGGGTCTGAGTATTGGTTCATTGAGCATGAGGGGCCTCCGAATGCTCATTAATGGATAAGACCTTTTGTTTCTTCAGAGGAGGATGAAGAGGAGAGTGTCTGTCAGACTCTGTGTCGGATGTTACCACTTGCTTGCCTTTTGTTTATGCCATTACCTGTAAAACACACATTCAAACATAGGATTTGTGGAGGTTAGTTGAAATCAAACTCACTTTGAAACATAGTTCAAAAATCTTCCTGAGGCTCGCCTAACAAGAAGGTGGATCGCCAAATAGGATCGACGAGCTCCTGTGAGCTCGCCTAATCATACAATGGCAAAAATCTTAGGAATCAGGCATAAAAGGCGTAGTCAATTCTAACTTGGCGATTTGCTGATTTGGTTTCTGTGGGCTAAGACAAGTCCACCAAAAATGACAGTGCAAATTTAAAAGAAATAGGCATCAAGGGCTATGTCCACTCCCACTAGGCAATTCGCCAAGTGGGTTCGACAGACTAAGACAAGCCTGCCGAATGTGCTAGTACCCAAGGTCAAATAAATGCTAAAGAAGGCGAGCTAAGGCTTATTCCACAATTTGCCTTACCTCCTTGGTGAGCTAAGACAAGCCCACTGAACATGAAGTGTTCAACCTAGTGCCTAAGTTTTATAGCTAATCCAACATATACAACAAATACGAGTTTCCCAACATCATTACAATCCACCTATTCTTGGCTACCCATGGGTACTCAGATTTCCCCTAAATTTTTCTAAGCATTGCTCAAATTGACGATTTGCCCTTAAGAAGTAGTCACCCTGTCTATCATCGGGGAAAATAATGCAATTGGGTAAACACTGGGTTAATTAGGCTTCACCCACATCAAATTAGACTCATACCTAACATTATTATTAGTTAAATTTAAAAATTCAACCAACACAATGAAGATCAGCATTTGACAGGCACACACATTCAAATAACTCATTGGTACAGTTCAAATCACACAATGTAAAGCTACCCAACGAAATTTAACAATCAATAACACTTAATGGCTTCAATCCCACACCCAATTTGCAATTTAAAACTTAAAATTCTCAACAAAAATAAAAAAAACAACATTAGTAGGAAGCACAAGTCGAGAAAATAAAGGAAATGGGGTTGGGTTGACAGAAAATCCAAGCAAAAGCACCCCTCGAACTTTGGAATCACACACTAAAGGCTCACAATCACTCAAAAGAAGAAATTCAATAGAAAGTAGAGGAAAAGACTTTAAGATATCAAAGGGTTTGATTTTTGAATTTTAAAAGACCCTTGGCCTTTTTATATCAGGTCCGTTCGACGGTCACGACTAACGTCGCTGAATGTGTTCAGCGAATCACCAATTGGAGCTCAAGCTCACCGACTATGCCTAAACAAACACCAAACCTGAAGGCTGATTCAGCGGACTTGATGGAGTCCACATTGAACACTTCGGCGAGTCACCTTTTGGAGCTCTGATCGCCGAAAATTGATAGTTCACTTTTCCACCTGTTCAAGCTTAAAAGGTGGACAAGATTGATTCCACACAACGCCTTCAACATATCGGTGTTTAGTTCGTGGCATCGCCTATGTTTCCCTCTTCAACCTTTTAACTTCTTCTCAACTTGCACTCATAAGACACGTTATTTGAAAGCAATAAAAACAAAACTAAAGACTTGGGCTCCCTCCCAAGAAACACCTTATTAACGTTTTGGCAGGACATAGTTCTCAAATTCTCAACATTCATTCTTGGGATATGGGATGGTGTCACTAGGCAATGTTCCCTTTTTCCTTGGAATGAGATGAGTGGCGATCTGGCCCAATTGGGTCTCTAGATACTTGATAGACACCAAGTGAGAAGTCACCATTTGGGATAAAGTGGAGAAGTCCTTTTTCAATTGTCGTTCCCTTCAACCTTGTTTAAGATCCTTGTAAGCATGTCCTTGGTTTGGGCTTCCTTCTGGCCCGACTGGTTCTTTTGGCCGTGGACGATCATGGGGAGGTACATACCTATCTTTTTCATCCTCCCTATCTCTCCAATTTCCACCTCGCTAATCTTTCCAACCACAATCTTTATCCTTGTTCCAACCTTGGTTCCCACCTTGTCGTTGATAATTGGTGTTAGAACCCCCCACTTGGTTTCCCAAATGTTGAACTTTCTCAATGTATAATGCCTCAAACTTGGCATCATCCGGGTACTACCCATTGTTGGTTCCAACCGCATTTACCGACTTAAGTCCACCTCCCATGACATGCTTAGATAAAAAATTGAGCTGGGTCATCATTTTGGCCATATTTTCATCTCGTTCATTGTCCTTCTCGATTTGCTCTTTGTTCAAACTCACTTGTAGAGTAGACACTTCGTCTTCTCTAGTATGCCATGCTCGGTTAACTTTGGTCAGGTCATCTAAAAACAAAGCAGCCACATCATATAGTTGTCTCATTAATACACCTTAGACTAACTGATCAACCACACCTTTATTGACTGAATCAAGGCTGCAATAGAAGTATTGCAGCAGCAAATTCCCCAGAACGCCATTCGTTGGAAATTGTAAAAGTCGCTTCTTGAACCTCATCCACGTGTCATGTAGAGGTTCACCTCCAATACACTTGAAATTTTGGATCTACGTTCGAAGTTTAACCATCTTCGAGGGTAGAAAGAATCTCTCTAAGAAGGTATCATTTAGCTTCTCCCACGAAGTGATAGAATCATTTGGCAATTCTGCGAATCATCTTGTAGCCTCTCCAGCTAAAGAGAATTAGAATAACCTCTACCTTACAGACTCTTGAGAGATATTCTTGAACACAAATGGTCCACATACCTCCATGAAATTCCTAAGGTGTTTATGGGGATCCTCATGAGCTAGTCCCCCAAAATTACCTTTTATTTGGACCAATTGTAGCATTGTTTCGGTTATGTGAAACACAGCCCTCCCAGCTGTGGGAGGTATCCTGATGGCTCCCGTGGTTTGAACAATATTCATATGCATATCGTTCAAATTACCCATGTTGTCATTTTGACCATAGTGACTATCGTTGTCACTACCATGGTCGCTCATTGTGTAAGACCTGCGAATCAGCCAACACCAACACAAAACGACAATCTTCTACAACTAAACAATGTTAAAATCTAATTTCTCAATTAGAATTCTCAACCACCACTCCCCAACAGCGGCACCATTTTTGATAACGCTCAAATGTCCTCCTTAAAACCAATTAAAAGAGATTTTGTGTTGTAGTTAATAAAAATCCAACGAAGAGTCGGGGTCGAATCCCACAGAGAATGGTATATCGTAGAGAATTCCTATCAAGAAATTTGGATTTTAAGATCGCTCATTTGTAATAGTAAGAACAATTGGGTGGATAATTCTACCAATTTAATAAAAAAACTTTGGTTATCAATTATCACAATTAAACTAAAATATCGAAGAATTCAAGAGTTAATAATCAATCTAGGGGTGCGGGGATTGGAAATCGATGTCACATAGGGGTAATTGTGCTGCTTTATAGTGATGAACATTTATGAATAGGCTAGGTCATCTTCAATGACACTAATCATCGTTCGATCTCAAAGCATCTATGCATAGAATCTCCTTTCGGTCTCATCTAAATGCCAAACTAAAAAACCCAATACCTTACTCTATTCTTTATTTAGAAATAAGAAAAATAGATCCGATCCATAACCTCTATATTTAAGCAAGCTACAAACATCAAACCTAAATTGCAAGTATTGAACTAATTACTCACTCCAATTAATCTCTTTTGAGCATCAACCGGAGATCGGAAGTAGGAATTAAGTTTGAAGCCTTGACCCATAAATTAGACCCTTGCTAATTAGCCCAAATTCTGTATGAACAACAACAAAATAGAGCATAACAGAATACCCACTACATTAAATCAACACCCAACCCCATAATTGGACCCCTAGATCTTGAGGTTTTAACCACCCATCATAAAAAGCAAAGAAAATATACCTTTCAAGAAAGAAGCCATTGGTAAGATGAAATTAAGATATTACAAGTAACTCCACTTTGTATTCAACTTCAATTTTTAAAATTAAAGAGCAAAGTTGTAAAACCCCAAAAGCTAGAAAGTGTTCTTAACAAGGGTCAATTGTTCTCTCTCAAAACACAATTTCAATATTTTAGGACCTCCCTTCTTGGACTCTTTGATTTCTCTCTCCTTTGGGCTATCTATAGTTTCCCAAAATTTTGCCCAAAACCCAATGCACGTCTCATTCTACGATGTTAGTCGGGCTCACCGAGCTCATTTGGCGCATCACCTTTCGCTCTTCAGCTCACCTTTTCATGCTCTAGGTTTCAGGAGTTTGGACCTTAGTCGGTAAACTCATTTGCGTCAGCCTTTCACATTCGGCGAATCGCCGAGTACCACCTTGGTTCGCCTTTCAAGCATTCAATCTTTTCTTTTTACACTATCATTTTCTGTGATGATCATCATGTTCGCCTTTCTCATTCGATGCATCGACTTCTCCAATGGAGTTCATCAACCTGATTCGATAGACACAAGTGTTATATAGTGTCATTTTGGGCGAGTTCGTGCTCACTTGGTGATCTTCCTTTCTCGATTGGTGATCAATAATGTATAGTGTGCACTTTTTTTTTGCATTTTTGGCCATTCTTTCAAACATCAATCCTTGCCTTGTCCATTTGCCTTCATAGCTGCAAATCATCAATATTTTATTAGAATAGGATAAAATTAGGCATCGAGGACAGTAATTGTTAAACTAAATAGACCTTAAATGAGTGCAATCTACCACTCATCAGTAAGTAGGATTGAATATTTTGTAAAATCAACAGAAGATAATGCTAGGGTACACGTGTTCCCGACAAGTCCTTAATGCAGTAAACCTTATAATAGTAACCTTGTCTAGTGTTTAAAATGCATAGTCAGTAAGTTAGGTATCTCCTAAGTGGTTGGTCGTCAAAAAAGGGAATTTCACCACGCAACTTTGGTCAGTCTACAGGTGTATGGTTTATTAACCCTTACCATTGACTCCAGATTAGCTATCACAGAGGTGGTTCAAGCTATTAGGTGAAGTTTGTGGTCATCAAATCTCCGTTGTTTAATCTCTTTTCTCGTTCGTTACTTCCTTGGCCGGGCAAGTAGGAATAAGGCGGGTTCTAGCGCTGGCCATCATTAAAAAGCAACCAAAGCAAAGAGATAAAAAATACATGCATAATCACTATTCAAGAATTATTAATTATTCGGTCTACTTTGTTAATTTCTCATGGTTTCCACAACCCTAGTTGTGGACTTGGATACTCATGATTAGGTGGTCACAATTCATATTAAGATTATTAAAATAAGTCATGAACTTATAATTAGAGTAGTTGAATTCTGAAATCTTGAATTGATGAACAAAAGATGTATTATAAACTAATGATACAATAATTAAATGAAAAAGTGTTTACCAAAATAATTCCCAAATCCAAAACTCAATGTATAAATAGTCTAACAATAAAATGAGAAATAAATGACTATTTATAAATATCTAATCCTAAATAAACCAGGAAAAATGAAACATAGGAAAAATAGGATTCGACAGTCGCTTCTACGGTTTGGTTATATGATTTGTAAGAATTCCTATGGCTCGTAAGAACCACTCATCAAAATAGCTTCCTTGATAAATTCTCAAGACTTTTCTAAGGGTATGTTCTACGACCCATATACCTTTCCATGACCAGTCCTGGCTTCTTGTAGTCCAAGTATTTGACCTCAAAATCTATGATCTTTTCTAAGACTTGGACATATGGGTCGTAGAAGTTCCTAGGGATTGTAGTCTGATCTCGTTGTCCAAAAATCACTGCTTCATTCCACGAGTCATTCCTCCAAAAAACTGTTGTTTCAATGCATTTTCATCCCGACTTGTTAAAAACGTATTTTCCTACAAAACCAAGGTAGAATGCCATCAAATTGACTTACAAGTGCCTAAGAAACATAAAAAAAATTCTAAGTTTAAAGTATTATAAGTACCATAAATATGCGGTACAACAGTCATCCACCACTAAAACACACGTTTTTCCTCGAACGTAAAGAGAAAGAAAGTACAAAGAGTAACAAATAGTTGAGAATATCTGCTTTGTATGTTGGACTCAACCTTCCCAATGAATTTCTATCTTCCTATCCATAATAAATATAGAACATTCGTCAAATTCCAAATTCTTGGTCAAACTCTATTAAGTCACATTGAATCACATGAAAACCATTAAACACAATACTTCTTCAACATCGAAACATGGAAATTGGATGAGCATCTGATAAGTCTGGTGGAATCTCCAACTCATAAGTCATTTATTCAAAATGTAGAAGTATCTCAAATGGATCAATGAATCTAGGGTTGAGTTTGTTCTTCTTCCCAAACTTCATAACACCCTTCAAGGTCGATACTTTATATAAAAACTTTTCTCCAATCATGAACTTTACAATAATGACCACCAATTCATTTTGTGTTTATGTCTCCTATTAATCATTTAGAGCTTTCCTGTAGTGACCCCTAGTCATTTTATGACTTGCTGGGACTGACAGTTTAATCACCTGGTAATTCGTTTAGTTTTATGTAAGTTTTAGCATTTTGGAGCTTTTGACTCCCAAGGCTTTCAGTGTGAGTCTGTGTGATTAGCCATTTTATCTTTCAAGTTAAGGCCTAAGTTTAACTTTAGTCAACATTCTGAGTAAATGATCTCAGATAAGAATTCTATCAGCGCGGTTAACTCATGAATGTTTAGTTTTGGTCTAGAACGGCCCTTCATTTGAATCATGAAAATTTCGAGCTAGTTCTGAGCCCCCTTGTGGATTTTGGCTTAAATGGAGTTTGAGGGTGGGACCTGATACACCCAAATTACATCTCCCTAAAGAAGTATAAGCGTACGTTGTCAAATAAAGAGCCTAATTGAGGTTAGGGTCGATCCCACGAGGAATATGGTCTAGACTTAGGCTTAATTGTTGTTGATTGTACTGCTAGTCAGCTTATTTTTGTAAAAGGGGGGGGGGGGATTAGTAACACAATGTAGTTGTTGTTTGATTTGTAGTAACAAGTAACAAGTAAAAGGATTTGTAGTTTGTATTATCAATATGAGATGAAACTAGGGCATATGTGTTCCCCACAAGTTCTTAACACAGTAATTCTCATAATAGTAACTCTTTCCTAGTGTTAACATGCAAGGTTGGTAAGGTAGTTTTCTCCTAAGTGATTGATCATCCAAGTAGGGAATTTCACCACGCAACTTGGTCGGTCTACGTGTGTATGCTTTACTAACCTTTACCTTTAACTCCCAGATAAGCCCTCGCGTATTTGGGTCAGACTATTAGATAGCGGATTATCACACTAAATCTCCATTGAACCTCTTTCTCATTCACTACTTCCTTGGTCGGGCAAGTAGGAATGAGGTGAGTTCTAACGTTGCGCACCGTTAAAAAGCATCCAATACGAAGAAATTAACAATACATGCATAAACACTATTCTAAAATTACTTAATTATTAGTTTTACATTGTTAATCACTCATGGTTCCCACAACCCTAGTTGTGGATTTAGGTGCTCACAATTCATATTAGGGTTAATAGCATAAATCATGAACTTACAATTAGAATAGATGAAATCTAGAATCTTGAATTGAAGAACAAATGTAAATTTCATAAACCAAACTTCAAGAATTAAATGCCTGAAGTGTTTGCAAAATAATTTTCAAAGTCAGTAGTATCTCAAAAAAGTCGAACCACCCAACAACAAAAAATACAACTAATATTTATAGTAAACAAAATCCTAAACCAAGTAGGAAAAGGAAGACTAAGGAAATTCGGCTTGGGCAATGTCATCTACGGTTGGCAACCTATGACTCGTTGTAGAGATGACAACTCGTAGGTGCCTTCCGTTAGTCAGCAGTTAGCAAAATATCTAGTGAGTTTCATCTACGGGCATGACCTACAGCTTGTAAGTCTAAGCACAACCCATCCTGTTCAACCATTTTTCATTGACTAGAGCTTCTTCTTTCTGAACTTTTCTACGAATCCTCATGCACAACTCCTAGTAATAACTACAGCTTGTCGATATGCTTTCGTCGTTCCATACTTAGCTCCAATTCTCAACACTTCAACCTATGACGGCTCGTAAGTCCAGTCGTCTATCACCAAAATCCTGCTGTTGTAACACTTTTAACACCAAGTTCCGAAACCTATTTCCTACAAAAATCAGACAAAAAATGATCATATCTAATAACAAAATGCTTAAGACTCATGCAAAACTCCAAGTTTAATGCATCAAAAGTACCGTAATTTCATGGTACATCAACACCCTCAACTTAAAATCATTGCTTGTCCTCAAGTGACGCTACATACTCTAAATGACACTTATGCAGAAGTAACCCAACGACTCAAGCAATCACATAGCATTTTCTCAACAATCACCCTCCTTATTTATTTTCATCACAGTGCAAATGTTTTTATTCAACTCAACAAGCAAATACACGGGGATCAATACATGATATCGATATACCAATAGACACATTCACATACACAGACAACAATCACCATGATACCAATTTTTCAATAATGTAACTTGTGCCCTTACTACAAAGAAATTTCTTTGTTCACATATAATTTTAATTTTTAGCTAGGGACTCAGTACACACTCACACTCAGAAGCGAATTCAATACAGTTTGTGCTCAATACCATAGGCTTACCCTTATTTTCTACTCTTTGACTTTTCAAACTGTTCACTTAGGATCACTATAGGACTTTCTTAGCTTGTAACGTATGTTTAGGGTCAGGTGTGGTATATTTGGATATTAAGTGACTTTTCTACCCTCTTTGACATTACATTGGCTAGTTTACCTCTTTTACAACCAATTCTGACATCGTCTTGCTTTATGCTCTTCTCCTTATGATTCATTGAAGCTTGAGTGTGACTTTTGACTTGATATTACTGTTTGATTCATCTTTTTATTTAAGGTTTTCATTCTTTTGTTTCTTTTTGTTCAATCACACCATTCTCAACATTTTTACTCATTTTCTTTCTTTTCCCTACACACAACTCTTTTCATAACTTTTTTTTTCTTGTTTTCCTTCATAATAGCCACCCTAAACTTAGATGTTTAGCATGAGTTGAGGTGCACAATGTACTAGGAAGGACTAGGTCCAAAATCAAGGTACAAATTTGCAATAGCCACCCTTAACTTAGGCTTTTAGCCTGAGTTGAGGTACACAATGTCCAAGGAGGGACTAGGGCCAAAATAGAGTTTCATAATATTTTTGGGGAAGGTGAATTGGTTGTATTGAAAGAATGGTATTCTTCAGGCTTAAACATTTGGATTGAAAGTAGCAATTTATTCTTTTGGTTGGTTGGTTTTAGGCTTAAGACAACAATGACCTGTGATGATTTCCCAATTTCCAGTTTAAATCATCTAAGCAAGACCAACGGGGCAAGTTCTAAATTGGCACGTACCATATGAATATACAAACAATCTCACACACACACATGGCACCTTGTTTCACTATTGAATCATCAATATATCTGGTTCATGTTATATCTTAAGTCATGTTGTCTAATCGATTCCTATCATGTCATACAAAGATCTTACACATTCAACTTATCAAGTATACTGGTACAACACATAAATAATTTGAGGGGTATCACTTTTCATGCTTTTTTGCCATCATGCTTTCATTCTAGTCTACTTCTACATTTATACTATCTTAGACATGCCGGTTCAGTAGAAATTAAATAGTTCCTTGGGGAAAAAGAACACAGGCAAGAAAATCGCAAGGAAGGATTGTGATTTGGGTTATTTAGATTTCACCCAAACACTCACAATCCATTCACCCCACCCCCATAAAAAAACTATATTGCAATTCCCCCAATGCAGAAAAAAATTAAAACATAGGGTGGGACAAACCTGTGGCGCATAAGCACCGAAGACCAATCAAGAAGTGGGTGGGTCTGGTAACCCTGAACCCGCTGGATCAACATGAGCAACAACCTCAGTTACTCCCTCAACTATAATTGAGGGGAACACCATCAATAGTGCCCCTCGAACTGGATGCACTGGAAGCCAACTCATTCTCTCTATGCTGACGTATCTCCTCATCAAGTAGCGACTGCCTCTTAGCCCCCTCAAACTGCTGCTTCTCCCTCTTCTTAGCTCTCCGCTCCTCCTCCGTATCTGTAGTATGCTCTGAAGCCTGTGTGCACTTTCCAGCCGCACGAGGAGGGTTAATAGTATGCTCATCCTCATCCTTCTGAGGCCTTTGCAGCATCCGAAGCTCAAAAGCATCAATCCTCCAGTTCACCACCTGTATCTTCACCTCAACAACCTTCTCATTATGTGCCTTCGATTCTTCTATAGACTTCCTCATCCATGGCCTAATGTGCTGCAAGAGAGTCGCCATTTGAGTCTCCAATATCTTGAATCTGGCTTGTGGCAGCATGGCAAACCTTGTAGGAGTAAGAGCACGTGGTGTTCTTGCATCCTGGCCGGACAAAGTGAAAGGTGAAGCAGTCACATTGGGCTCCTCAGTAGGGGCAGGGAATGGTACTCTCATCTATCTGGTCAGTAGCAAGTGCATCGTTCATAGGCGGTAAATCAAATGGGATAACCCTCGGTGGAGCTGTGGGGTTTGCATCAACCCGTATCAAGCCAACATCGACCATCTTGGTCACCTCGATCAACTGATCACATCCCTAGACTAGAACAGTAGCCTCTCTACATAAGCAAAAGATCAGACACAAAAATGGTAATGTGGTCTTCTCTCAGAAAGCCCTCTCATGAATCTCAGCTATAAGAATCCATGAGAAATCTATCTCGTGCCCCGCCATCAACAAAGCTAGCATCACAACATGGTCCCAAGTCACTATATTATCAGCCAACGTGGGGGACAATCTGATAATAGACCACCAAAACTTGGCTGCAAAGTTGAGAGTAGCCTTTTTATAGGCTGGGTCATGTCACTAACCCACTCAACATTTACCCCTTCCTCAGCAACGTGCCAAGACATCCAGTGTAGCAGGGTCTTCCCTGGTCAAAAACACTTATGGCTGCTCTATTATGCACCACCCCCATCTGGTAGTTGTACTCAGTTGTGTTAATTGGCTGAGCATGCAAAGGGACATAAATAAAATGGCGTACCGTGGCCTTAGAAAGATCAACGGGGATGCCCCGCACCAAGGTAGTCCAAAGTGGAGGCTGAGCCAGTGCCTCAGCCCGTGGTGGCACAATATTTTGTACAGTCGCTGCATAGAAAGCATAGAACTCCCTAACCATCTCTAGGCTATACCTCCACGGAATCTCTGCATCTACTCATATCTGTACCGCTTGAAAAACTCATGAATAGCTGGCACTGTGTGAAGGCTGCCTATGAGAACTCAACGCTCCTCCGTAATAGTCCTGGTTGGCTTTAGCTGTTCATTCATGTGTAGACCCTCTGAGAATATCTGAAACATATCTGGAACACACCATACATTTGGCTAGGTAGAGAGTGTATCAGCTTAACTCTTGCGTGGGGTGAATCATGGGCCTCTCTGGTCTCAGTAGAATCAGAAGTAGAGGCAGCCATTGAATCCAAGTTTGAGCTAGACTGGGATTCCCTATTTCTATCTCCCGAACTCCGTGCCCCTCCTCATACTAGGAGGCATCATAATGGTTAGGGGACTGCTCCCCCTCTAAAAACGTGACTATCTCAAGCTGTCTAGCTTGTTGGTACATAGTCTGATGTGCCGTAGGAGAGTCTCTGGTCATGCCCTGATCAAATTTAGACCCGCTCGACTCATCAATAAGCTGCCGAACTGATTGTGCAATAGACTTGGACTTATACTTCCTTTGGTAAGTGTTTGCTTTATTTGGCTCCATAATAGATGTGGAAGACTTTTTAGTACTCAAACTATACAAAACAAAACAAGAAAAGAAAAATTAAACTACGAGAATATTTTTTTCCAGAAAAATTGTCTTTTTGGGACCTACGATTGGTTCTTACGGGCTGTAAAAGAACCTATGGACCGTAGGACCCAACCATAGGTAAGGAGGCCATATTTTTAGGTCCTAGAATTTAGAACGATGATTCACCAGAACGATCTGTCGATGGAACAACAGACCGTAAGCAAAACCATCGTTCCTTACTTAGGCTACTGGTTTGTGCTTCTGACGGATGGACCCTAGCCTAAAGTCCATAGGTTTCCCTACGAGCCATAAGTCGAGGTCGTCGGTTACCACTGTTACAGTTCACTTCTCAATTTCATCCAACATCATAATTTTAACATTAAGACTACCAAATCACTTCTAGAACATGCATTTCAACACATTTCATGTTATTATATGATACCGAGGGTTTTAGTTATGCAATTAAACACAAGACGAAAAATCAAATCAAAACCCTAAGTCAAGAACACAACTAGAATGCATTTACCCACATGTTTACACAAAAACTCAACGGTACTCACAATACTTTCATCCCAAGGGTACATTTTAACTAATATTATCAGATTTAACAAACAATTTATACCCAAGGTCAAGTAACAACTTTTGAGTTCAACTAAAAATTTAATTGTTTTGGTTCAGAATCAGTACCTTTCAGGAGAAATACAAAGTTGTGTGAGTGTGTTCTTTTAGATTTGACAATCAAAACCTTGTCGACTCCAGACCCGCCATTTTCGATTTTTAGAAGAAGAAAATTTAGGGGAGAATGAGGAAAGATGGAGAAAATGAGAGAGAGGAGGAATATATAATGGAATATGGGAGACTGAGGGGTTGGAAATGGATGTAAAGGGGTGGGACGATGAATGGGTAACTTATTTTTAAGAGTTGTAATGGTTGGAAGGAGGGAAAATGGGGAATGAATTTAAAATGAAGGGTTTTATTAAATATAGGTCACGGGTCGGGTCGGTGCAGTTCACTGTTTGGACTTACAGTTTTCCTGTCGACGGTTCGTAGTGAGAACTACGGTCCGTTGGTGGGTTCCGTCGTTACCCTCTACTTAGTAAAATTTAGAAAACATACCTGGGTCTATGATTGCAAACTACGGACCGTTGAATGAAAGTCGGTCCATACTTTGCAACCATAGACTTAAAGCTGCAGCTGTATTTGGACCTTAGATTCTACGGATGCCATTTATGGTCCGTTGGTTGAACGACGACTCGTCTATGGGAACCATAGAACCTCATGCACTTATAATTTTCCAGATTTTCCTGTCTTTCCTGCATATGTAGAAAACATTAGCACTTCCTTTTTACATTTTCTTGACTTTTTTCTTACACGGACCCTATACTACCCTAATCTAGAACAAACTATACTCAATAAACAATATCTCAAAACATAAAATAATCTCCTAAATTGGATAGATTTTAGATCTTGGGTTGCCTCCCAAGTAGCACTTGATTTAATGTCGCGGCATGACGCAGAACACTTGATTACTCAGACTTCATCAAGATCCCATTCTTGGATCACCTCTTTGACCTCTTTCGGTTGACCCAAGTAGATTTTGATCCTTTGAACATTAACCTTGAATCTTGCTCCTTCCTCATTCTCAAGTTCAACCGCTCCGTGTGAAAACACTTGTACCACTCTGAATGGCCCCGTCTACTTAGACTTGAGCTTGCCAGTAAATAAGCACAACCTTGAGTTGAATAGAAGTACCAAATCTATAAGAGCAAACTCACGCTTTTCAATCTTTTGATCATGGTAATTCTTCATCTTCTGTTTATATAAGGCTGAACTTTTATATGCTTTTAGGCGAAACTCATCAAGCTCATTGAACCTTTGACTTGATGCGGCATCCCAATTTAGATTCAACTTCTTGAGTGCCCACATCAATTTATGCTCTTGCTCTACAGGCAAGTGACAAGACTTTCCAAAAACAAGATGGTAAGGATACATACCTATGGGAGTCTTGAATGTAGTGCTATAGGCCTATAGAGCATGATCAAGCTTTCTCGACCAATCAGTTCTATTTGCATTCAGCCTTTGCAAGGATTTGCTTAATTTCTCAATTCAACACTTCAACTTGCCCACTAGAGTGCGGATGATAGGGAGTTGCTACTCTATGAAAAATACTATACTTGTCTAGCAATGCCTTGAACAACTTATTACAAAAGTGGGAACCTCCATCGCTAATAATCTCCCTTGGTGTACCAAATATGGAGAATATATTCTTTTTCAAGAATGCGGTAACACTCTTCCCTTCATTATTTGAAAGGGCAACAACTTCCACCCATTTAGACACATAGTCAACCGCTACAAGTATGTACTTCATTCCATTCAAACTCACAAATGGGCCCATAAAGTCAAGACCCCAAACATCAAACAATTCAATCACCAGTATAGGAGCCATTGGGAGTTTTTGCTTCCTTGAAACACCTCCTTCTCTTTGGCACCGATCACAAGACTTGGCGAAATCATGAGCATCTTGGTGGATAGTAGGTCAATAATACCCAAATTGCAAGATTTTATGAGCAGTTCGGATACCACTATGATGGCTACCAACAAGAGACGAATGGCACGCATCCAATATACTTATCATTTCTACCTCAGGAACACAACGACTCATAATCCCATCAGAACGTATACAAAACAAGTAAGACTCTTCCTAGAAAAAATTCTTCACATAAGACATAAATTTTCTTCTTTGGTGGAACGACAAATCCTAAGGCACCACATTGCTTGCCAAATAATTGGCAAAATCTGTGAATCAAGGGATAAGATGAAAAGAAGCAGCCGAAACCTGTTCATCTGGGAATGTATCATCTATCTCAACTCTATCGCTAACATTAACATAGCCTTTTCTTATGATCTGGACAAGTGATCAGCCACTTGGTTTTCTGTTCCCTTTCTATCTTTTACCTCAAAGTAAAAATTCTTGCAGCAATAGTACCCATTGAATCAGCCTCGCTCTAGCATCCTTCTTTGCCATAAGATACCTCAATGCGGAATGATCAGTGTTCACAATGACTTTAGTGCCCAGTAAATAGGATCTAAACTTTTCAAAAGTAAAGACTACAACAAGCAAATCCTGTTTGGTGACTGTGAAATTCTTTTGAGCAACATTTAGAGATTTGCTTGCATAATATATGGAATGAAAAATATTTTCTCTCCTTTGCCCCAATACTACGCCAAGTGCCACCCCAATCGCATCACACATAACTTCAAACGATTTTCCTCAATCCGGTGAAATAATGATTGGCGCAGAAGTCAACTGCTCTTTCAGCCCCTCAAATGCTCTCAGACAAGCATCATCAAACTCAAAATTCATCTCCTTTTCGAGTAGCTTGCACAATGGTTGTGAATTTTTTGAGAAATCCTTAATAAACCTCATATAGAAACCTGCATGCCCAAGAAACCTTCTAACAACTTTCACATATATGGGTGGTTGCAACTTTTTAATCACCTTGAACTTTTCTCTATCAACCTGAATACCTTTTTGAAAAATTCTATGTCCCAAAACTATACCCTTTTTCACCATAAAATGACATTTCTCCCACTTTAGCTTAAGATTGCATTTTTCACAGTATTTTAGAACTTCACCCAAATGTGCCAAGCAATCATCAAACGAGTTACCAACCACAGAAAAATCATCTATAAATACCTTGATATTGCCTTCCACCATATCAGAAAATATAGACATCATGCAACGTTGAAAAGTCACCGGTGCATTACACAACCCGAATGACATCCTCTTGAAAGTGAATATCCTATAAGGACATGTGGAAGTAGTCTTCTCTTGGTCTTCCAGAGCTATGGAGATGTGATTGTAGCACGGATACCCATCTAGAATATAATACCAACCCTTTCCGGGAAGACAATCTAATATTTTTGTCCATTAATGGCATTGGGAAGTGATCTTTCTCAATCCATGCATTCAACTTGCAATGATCCATACACACCATCCAACCAGTAACATGCCTTATTGGAATAAGCTCATTCTTCGCATTAGGAACCACTTTGATTCCTCCCTTGTTTGGCACACATTGAACCGAGCACACCCAATTACTATCAGAAATCGAACATACTACCCCAACATCTAACCACTTGATGATTTCCTTCTCACAACCTCTTGCATTGGCGGATTGAACCTCCTTTGGTGCTCAATACTCGGTTTACTATCAGGCATGAGTTGAATCTTATGAGAACATATACCCGGTGGAATACCAATAATGTCAGCAATAGTCCATCCTATCTCCCTTTGAACTTTCGTTACACCGATATCAATGCCTTTACTTGCCCTTCATTCAAGTTAGAAACAATAATAACTGGGAACACGTAATGTATATGAGATACAAGAGCCTTTAGCTCCAATTTTGGAGGCTTATCAATAGATGGTTTTACAGGCGGAGTGACTCAATTCTTCAAATATTGACCTAGTTTATTTGGTTGGCGACGAGCAAAATTTACCCCATCAAGTGCAACAACTAACTCATCATATTCATAAATACCATATCCATCAAAGTTCATGATCACAACAGCTAGCACTTCAACACCCAATCTCTCCTCAATAAAGACTTTTAATTCTTCCTCAACAGTGTAGTTCACCACAGACAGTGACTTAAGATCACTTTGATGCTTCATCGATTTGCAGATATTAAAGGTAAACTCTTCATTATTCAATCAAAATTTCATCTGCCCTCTTTCCATATCAACCAAAGCACGCCTAATAGCATGGAATGGTCTTCCTAAGATGATGGGTACTTCAAAGTCAACCTCACAGTCTAATATCACAAAGTCCACTGAAAAGTTGAACGCCTCAACTTTCACAAGGACATCATGTAGCACCCCAATAGGTTTCTTCACAGTTCTATCAGCCATAAGTAGCCGCATTGCAGTCGGTTTGGGGGGTCCTAAGCCCAACTTCTTATACACAGACATCGACATTAGATTTATGCTAGAACCCAAGTCACATAGGGACTTAGCAAAGTGCAACATACCAATGGTACATGGAATGGTAAATACTCTGGGATTCTTTTTTTTCTGCACTAGCGATCTAGTAGCAATAGCACTACAATGCTGCAACTTGTCATCACCTTCAAAACTGACAATCCTTTTTTTAGTCACCAGATCCTTCATGAATTTAGCGTAACCGAGCATTTGTTCAAGTGAGCCAATCCAAGGAACATTTATTGACAACTACTTCAGTATGATATGAACCTTCGATACTTTCCTTCTTCTGTCTTCTTAACCAACCTTTGTGGGAAGACAGGTGGAGGTCTCGACATAGGGATGATATTTTGTGTCACCTTAGCCTCCTTCTCATTTTGATCTTTAGGCTCCTCAACTACCTCAACTTCATCCTCTTCCTGCTCTTTTGTACTGTCCACTCCAGTCGGCATAAGAGGGTCAACAATCTACTTTCCACCCTAGTAGTGACTGCCATACAATGTCCATCATTATTCGGGTTCTAAATAGTATTGCTTGGTAGTGTTCCTTGTTGGCATGTATTTACACTTGAAGATAACTGGTTCAACTACTGCTCAATCTTTCTAATCAATACTACATGTAACTAAACTTTCTGACCAATACCTGATAAATCAGTACACATTTCTTTCACATTGTCATCAGTTGTGTCAAACCTTTTCATCATCTTGTTCATCATAACTTCATTGAGACTCATACTCAATCCTCCCTCTCGGTTCGCTGGTGGAACATATGGTCCACTCTTATCATTTATATTGTTATACCCATTCCTGTTGTAATTGTTGTCACGATTATAGTTCCCATCACGAACATAGTTCCCTTTCCGATTGTAGTTACCATAGTTCTGACCTTGATTTCCTAGACCTTGGCGCCAATTATCTTGATTAGATGCTTGGGCGTTGGTCTGGAAACCCCCTGTTTGATCATTTACAAGATTCACATCCTCCTCATAGATATACTCATCAATCAGTGGTGCTCTGGTCTGCTAGTTCACTATATTCACTTTCTTAGCATTTCCACTCAGATGTTTCAACACCAAGCCAACCTCTGTTCTCAACTGTGCCATCTCCTCACAAATATCTAAATTGGATTGGTTCTATGTAGCTTGTATTGAAAAAGTACTCCTTCCAGTAGCCAACGTTCGAGTGCTCCATGCCTTATTATTCTTAGAGATCTTTTCAAGTGTCTCAGCAATCTCTTGAAACATGTTTGCTCCGTAAGATCCTCCAGCAATAGTATCTAGCACAACCTTCCCATTGTCATCTATCCCTAAGTACAAGTAATCTTTGAGTGATTCATCATAGGTGCGGTGGTTCGGCACACTTCTCATGAACCCTATAAATTTATCACAAGAGTCACTGACTGACTTCCCAGCTAAGGCTACAAAGTTGTTGAGTTTATCCTTGAGTTTCAACTTCTTTGGCAACAAAAAATATTTCTCCAGAAACACTCTATGCAGCTCTGCCCATGTGGAAATTTAATTATATGGCAGCTTAGATAGCCACACGGTAGCATCACCTGTTAACAATAGTGGGAATACATGTAAGCCAATTGCATCCATGTCTAAGTCTGGCCTCCCCACACTACTCTTACACATGCTGATGACTTTACTCAGATGAGCATATGGATCCTCAGAAGGTAGCCCAACAAACAACCCTCTAGATGTAAGCATTTGCATCAGGCTGCTGGTCACCACAAATGTATGTCCAGGAGGTAGTGGATGAACAAATATAGCACCAGTCGATCCCACATCATCAAAATTAACCCTGTAGTTATCACACACATCGGATGCTTTCTGATTTCGTAATCTTTCAGCATTTTCAACTTGAGGGTTCTCCTGGACATGTCTAGGCACTCCCATTACTCCAGGAGGTTGTACTCCACCAACACCCCCTTGACTCTCTCTGATTCGATCATCATGTAGTCCCAGATTTTGGCTTCTTCCAGCCATTCTTCTCGAAGTTCTTCTTAATTCAGGATCGTAAGGGGTCAAGGGATTGCCTTGACTCTGTGTACTTGGCATACACTAGAAATAAAACCTCTAGAAAACAAAAACAAAACAAAACAAAACGTAAATAAGGAAATAATTGACTAAAGTTCAATAACGAAATTAGTCTAATCTAAAAGCCTGATTCCCCGGTAGTGAAGCCAAAATTTGATACACCCAAATTATATCTCCCTAAGGAAGTATAAGTGGTAATTGTAAAATAAAGAACCTAACTGAGGTTAGGGTTTATCCCACGAGTAATATGGTCTAGACTTAGGCTAATTAATTGTTGATTATATTTTAGTTAGCTAATTTCCATAAAACGGTGGGATTTGTAACACAATGTAGTCGTTGATTGATTTGTAGTAACAAGTAACAAGTAACATGATTCACAATTTGTATTATCAATATGAGATGAAAATAGGGCATATGTGTTCCCCACAAGTTCTTAACGAAGTAATCCTAATAATAGTAACTCTTTCTTAGTGTTAATATGCAAGGTTGGTAAGTTAGGTATCTCCTAAGTGATTTGTCGTCTAAGTACGGTATTTCACCACGCAACTTGTTTGATCTACGGGTGTATGCTTTACTAACCCTTACCTTTAACCCAGATTAGTACTCGCTTATTTGGGTCAGTCTATTAGATAGCGGATTATCACGTTAAATCTCCGTTATTTAACCTCTTTCACATTCATTACATTCTTGATCGGGTAAGTAGGAAAGAGGTGATTTCTAACGTTGCGCACTGTTAAAAAAATATTCAATACGAAGAAATTAACAATACATGCTTAAACACTATTTCAGAATTACTTAATTATTAGTTTTACGTTGTTAATCACTCATGGTTCCCATAACCCTAGTTGTGGATTTAGTTACTCATGCTTGAGAGTTTACAATTCATATTAGGGTTACTAACTTATAATTAGAATAGATGAAATCCGAAATCTTGAATTGAAGAACAAATGCAAATTTCATAAACTAAACTTCAAGAAGTAAATGGTAAAAGTGTTTGCAAAATAATTCTCAAAGAAAAAAGAAAGTATCTCAAAACGTCTAACCACCCAAAAACAAAAATTACAACTAATATTTATAGAAAAAAATCCTAAATCGAGTAGGACAAGGAAGACTAAGGAAATTCGACTTCGGCAGTATCACCTACGGTTGGCAACCTACGGCTCGTGGTAGCGATGATGGCTCGTAGGTGAAGTCCGTCAGTTAGTATTTAGTCAAATATCTAGTGAGTTCCATCTACGGGCATGAACTACGGCTCGTAAGTCTAAGCATGACCCAATCCTGTTCAACCATTGTTCATTGACTGGTGCTTCTTCTTTCTGAACGTTTCTACGACTCCTCATGCATGACTCGTAGTAGTATCTACGGATCGTCAATATGTTTTTTTCGTTCCATACTTAGCTCCGATTCTCAACACTTCGACCTGCGACTTCAACCTATGGTTCTTCATAAAGAGGATGGCTCGTAAGTCTAGTCGTGTATCACAAAATCCACCTAATGCAATACTTTTAACACCAACTGCTCCAAAACCCATTTCGTGCAAAAATCAGACCAAAATACCATCATTTCTAATAGAAAAATGCTTAAGATTCATGAAAAACTCTAAGTTTAATGCATCAAAAGTACCATAATTTCACGGTACATCAGGAACCACTTTTTGTAAGGATGACCTCATATAAGAATTTTGACTTCTCCATTGATTCCGAAATATTGAATTTGGTAGGGTTGCATATCTTGTTTGCATGCACATGATTCCAAATGAATTCGAAACACCCCGTCAGAGATTTCAACTTGCCAAAGAACTAGCTGATGTGAATCAGTTGGCGCAGGGTCTTTTGGCCTTCAAGTTCGCGGGCCTCTATCCATGATCTTGGAGGTCAGTTGACCTGTTGGCTGTGATCGTGAGGTCTAGACCACATTCCAGGGGACCTCAATCGCGATTGTAGATGTGCGGGTCCCTCCTGGCCGCATTCATGAAGAGGAGTTTTTGTCCCAGTATTTTAAATAAAGATAGACGCGAAGGCACCTAAAGTTTAAAGAGTGCATTGGAAATTTCTTTGTTATCACAAGTCAGAATTGAGTGATTCGAAGTGCCACACATCAGTAATTTTTGAGGATACGTGGTGGAGTGATTGGAAAATGTTGGTGAACCTACATTTGAGGTGAATTTGAGCTCGAAGCTTCTATTTTAGCTTGGTTTCTTGTTGAGTTTGCATGTTTGTTGTGTTTGCTATTTTAGGCCTTGAATTGTGTTCAATTTTGGAACACAAGTTTGAGGCATAGTTTAGGACCTCTTGACGTAGTCATTCTGGAAATTCCAGTGTGGTCCCACAATTTCCATTTGACTGTAAAATTGGCCACTTTTGTTTTATGCAATTTTTGTGTGTTAACGTCTTTACTAATGTTGTGATCCTATTCTTGATTGTATGGTAGATTTTTTAGGCTTGCTTGGAAAGGAAAATCTTCGGCCTTGTGATTTGAAGTGCACGCGTTCGGCCTACATGTAGGCTACAACTTCCTTTCTTATTAGTTTGAGCTTGAATGTGTGAAATCATGATGATTAGTGTGAATTGGAGTCGGGTGACTAGCTATTCCTACTTTTCATTGTAGAAACCATGTTTTAGGATTTCTTGATACTATTTCAAAGGTAGTACCATGTCAGTTGGGGTTATATGTGTGTTGCTGCATGCTGTGTGATTTGCTTGTGCTATTTCTCATTTCTTGAACCATGTTCGGCCTTAGTCTAGGATAGACTAGTGTTGCATTAAACCCGTAAGCCTTGTAGCTTTGGTATGTGTATGACATCATTTCAGACATACTAGGTCCTTGTAGACTGGCATAACAAATTTAGGTCTGATAGTTTCAGCCTTAGTTTAGGTGTTTGCGCGGCTTTATAAGTCTTTTTCTTTCTCTCCCTATCTCTATGACTCCGAGGGGTTACAAGAGGGATGTGCCTTAGTGGCGACTTGAGTTTGGGATATTCTTGGCTTGGTGCCTCATGTAGATGCTTGTGGGTGGACGTTGTTCCATGATGACTTAGTCTTGATATTGGAATCCTCTTCGGAGTTGATGGGCCCTTTGTGTCACTCTTGCTAGCTAGGGTGGGAGTTGACTGGACACTATGACAATTTCTAGTTTGAGGCTAATGTTCATTGTTTGAGGCCATTATCTCAAGTCCAAAGCTGATGTTCACTGTTCGTAACACCTTAGAAGTTGGAAAATTAGGAAAGGAAAGAAAAGTGCAGAAACTGTGCTTAAGCATTGAACTACGTGTCTAATCCTATGGGCCATACAAAGGCAATTGCAGAATGTGAATTGAGTTTTGAAGTTTTATGTTTCTATAGTTTAACCTAAGACTGGACAGGACGGACCGTAGAAATTTTGACGGGTCGTAGGACTGATCCGTAGGGTTGATTCATAGATTTGATTTAGGATTTCAAGTCTATGAAGGGTTTTGATGGATTATTGCTGCGTCTACGGGTCATAGGGTGGTCTCATAGAAAGGGTTCAGACTTAGTGAAATTTGGAAATGAAAGTTGTGTCATGTAGATGAGGTTTACGAACTGTAGGAATTGAGACAGACCATAGAAAGGTCTTATGAAAACTAAGGTGAAATTTGGGTTTATGAAGTTGGTTCTACGAATGACCAGGACGGACAGTAGGAATTCCTACGAGCCGTAAGTCACACCCATAGGAACCATTCAATAGTTATTTTTAATGGTATTTGGGTCTTTTCCTATGCACCTAATACCTATACTACGTCGTTTTGACCTATAAATAAAGACTATAACCGATTTTTACTCCTAAGGAACTACCCATTCCCTTTCATTCCCCAAAATCCCTAAAATCTCTCCCAAGTTTTTTTCTTGAAAGCTCTCAAGGGATTCTAGTGTTCATCAAGCTTTAAAGTCTCTAATTCTTCCATTGTTTTGGTCTTCATGTACCACCTCAAAAATTGGAAAAGAAGGAAAATAGATTTTTGGACTGAAGTTTGGTTTTACGGGTCCCATCCACGGACCGTAGAAGCTTCTACGGGTCGTAGATGGAAACCGTAGGAAATGGGAAAATATATTTTTCAAAAAAAGTCCTAGTACCCTTTTTATGGTTCACTAGAACGGTTCGTCATCCTATGTACGAGTCGTAAATAGGTCTCGTAGGTGAGTCCCAAACTTAGTGAAATTTTAAGGGTCAGAGTTGGTTTCTACGGACCGTAGAAAGACCTACAAACCGTAGAAATGTTCTGTCAAAAGATAGGTGAAATCATGGTCCCAGTACTTGGTCTATGGTGGACCAGTACGGACCGTAGGAAGTAGGTCAAAACCGTAGGTCGAGTCTGACAGTTATTTTAAGGGGCTTTGGGGTATTTTTCTAATTGTTTTAATTCAATACTATGTCATTTTACCTTCCACCCTAAGACCTATATAACGTTTTAAGCCCCCAATTTACCCATATTCAACTCATTCTTCTAAATTCCCTAAACTTGACCAAATCCCCTCCCTAAATTCTCTCAAGACTAAGGAAGAAGAAGAGCTAGGGTTCCATTCCAATCTTCAATTCTCCATCATTCTTGGGCTTAAATGAAAGGTATGTGTGTTTTCACCCATGGAGTCCTTTCCTCCATGGGGTCCCCAAGGTTTCCAAGTTCTCCCTTCATTCTCAATTGATTCAAGTTTGGGTTTCAATCCAACTTTTATGGGTTTCATTCAATTGTGATTGATTGTTGTTGATTAAGTCTTCTAATGCATGAATCAATGTTAATACATGATATTTAGTTGAAATTATGTTGACCTATGCCTAAATTATGATTTTCAACTATAAACCTATGATGAACTCATGAACCTATGAATTATGAATTTATGAAGATATGCATGTTTTCATGAAGTTATTGCAAAATAAATTGATGATGCTTTGAAAGGAAAGTATTGATGATATTGTGAAAGGATTTCTCACTTAGTATGATCATCATGATTGTGAAAGGTATTTCTCACAAATGAATTCACATAGGTGAAAGGTTTCCTCATCCATGTTGAATTATGTTTAAGGAGCTATTCTATATTTTGATCTTGAAAGATGTGGATTGGTATTGATCATTTCCTTTCCTATGTTAAATTTATAGTTGACTTTTATGTATTCAGTTGGGATTTAGGCTTAGCACCGAGAGGTTTTTGAGGTGGAGGCTCAAATAGGGTAGTCTTTAGTAGTAACCTCTAATCCCAAACTATGTGCCCCCGTAGGATGTCTTAAATGACCTACTTAGATGATATGTACAAATTCTACCTTGGCAAGTAGATTCTCCTTCTTTTGGTATGAGGAATATACCAAATTCTATGATATAACTTTCATGGTCTTATTGTCGGTTAAAGCTAAGATCCCACAAAATGACTATGTTTTCTTAAATCTTTCCTTATGTCCTTTATGTTAATGAATTTGACTTTGTTTTTATGATTTTCATGTCATTTCTTCTCTAAAGCTTTTAAATGTTTCATTATGATCATACCTACACATTTAAGCCATTTATGCTATCATGCCTATATTTATGCATATTTCCACATACTTAGTACATTCCCGGTACTATTGCATACTTGTGACTACATTATCTCATGAATGTAGGGTCAGACATTCCTACCTCGTACACTCGTGTCTAGACATCAGTTGGGTGCTTCAAGTGATTGGCGAGTCCTCATGTTCCAAGGACAGAGACACTTTATAGCTTTATGTCATATGATTTCAGAATTTGTATGTGATGTATAGGTTACATCCCAATCAGTTTCTTTATAATGTATTAGATGGCTTTGAGACTTATTTTAGACTTCCGCTTTTGTCAAACTCTTGTGATGTATAAAATGCTATCTTTTGTACTCTTTATTTCTATTATCTTGTATGATGTATGCTAAGTGGCTTGTGTAGGGGCTCTCGGGGTCTTATACGCCATGTCACGTCTAGGGTGTACTTTGAATCGTGACACTTCAGGATGTATGTGGGAGTTCATCAGTGGGTTCCATTCACCCATTGAGTCCCAAGGAATTTTTGAATTCTTTCATTCAATTTCCTTAAATTAGTTAGGTTTTCATTCAATTCCTCATGGGTTCTTACTGTATGAACTCAAATGTTTGATTTAGATCACATTATGATTGTTTTGTCCCAATTACATGCTTTCCAATTGATTTCCTATGAAACCATGCATTGATCGTGATTTTGACTATGAACCCTAAAAGACATGAACTTATGAAGATACTATGAATCTAAGAATGATGTTTTCATGAAGTATGCATGATTTATGATTTAGGTTACTTTAAGATAAGTATCAATGAAATTGTGAATGGTTTTCTCACATATGAATGAATTGTGAAAGGTTTTCTAACATTAAGAAATCATGAATGGTGAAAGATTTTCTCACACATGGTTTAAAGAGATACTCTATGATGCTTTTATATTGAATTAGTAACTTAATTATGCTTTTCCAGGAATGATGATATACTTACGTTTATGACTATTCTGTTGGGATTGTTACTTTTCACCTAGAGGACTGTGAGATGGATCCCGTTAGTAGAGGTTGGGTCTATAGTAGAAATCCCCTTGTCCCTAAATACATGCCCCCATAGGTTTCCTTAGTGAAATAGCTAGTGGATCCACCTAAGTTAGAAGTTTAAGGACTTTGCCTTGGAAAGCAAGGACATCTCTTTTCGGTGACCGGAATCCACGTTATAACTCACAGTGGTCTATGTCGGTTTACATTAAATATCCCCCAAAACGAAATAATTTACTCTTAAAGGTTTTTATGAAGCTTTACTCAAAATTTTAAGATGCATTGACCATGTTTATGATTTAAGATTTCTCTTTAAATGTATTACTATGCTTAGCTTGGTCATGCATTTCATGTTTTTTATTAAGTCCTCTTATAATCACGTTTCATGTTTTCATGCATATCCCTCATACTTAGTACATTTCATGTACAAATGAATACTTGTGCCTATATTGTTTTACTAATGTAGGGCATGCCGCTTCCTCTCTCTCCGCCCGTGGCTAGTTGGTGATCATTGGAGTTCGTAGAGTTGGTAAGTCCTTATGTTTCGAGGACAAAGGCATCTATACTTGATTTATTTATATTTCAGCTTTCAGATGTTGTACGTGGTGTACGGGTTACGTCTCGGCCATTTCTTTTGACGTACTAAATGAATTTTCAAGATATGATAGATTTCCACTTTTTGTCAAACTCTTTTGTTATATAAGATTTTCTACTTTTCTTTATTATGTTGTGTATATGTATGTCAAGTGGCTTCTGTAGAGCCTCTTGGGGTATTATATGCCATGTCACGTCTAGAGTGTACTTTGGGTCGTGACAAACTTGGTATTCAGAGCACAAGGTTTTAGAAAAAAGTCCTAGGATGTCTAACAAATCGGATTGAGTAGAGTCTTGTTCATGAGTGTGAAGCGTGCCACATTTATGAATAGTAGGGCACAAAACATTTAGGAAACTTCACTTCTTTCATTACTCTAAAGTCGTGACATAGAGTCTATCTCTATAAAGATCCTTCTCCTAAATCGTGTTTGATCCTTTTCAGGATATGACCCCTCGAAGAGCTTATGTGAGAAAGAATGCATGCCACAAAAATGTGGAGCTCGAGGTTCTTCAAGTTTTGATTGACCCTTTGGCAAGCAAGTCACTCATGCAAAATTCCTAGCCTCCTTCCAAGTATTGGCTCAAGCTATGACGACCCAAGCTAATAAAGAAGTCGTTGCTCCCGTGAACCCAAATGTGGGTATAACGGTGACAAGTATAAGGGAATTCACTAGGATGAATCCTCTGGAATTCAAGGATTCTAAGGTTGATGAGGATCCTCAAGAGTTCATTTATGAGGTTTACAAGATAGTGAGAAATATGGGATTGTCTATGGTAGAGAAGGAAAGATTGGCCGCTTATAAACTCAAAGGTGTTGCTCAAGTTTGATTTGAACAATGGAAAAGTTAGAGGGATATTGATGCGGGTCCTCTTAATTTGGAGAATTTATGTTTTCCGGTCAAGGTTCTTCTAATGTTCTTGCTCCTAAGTTCAAAAAAAGATAGGGTGTCTATCCATAAGCATCAATGAGGTGGTGGTAAGAGATCTTCTATCCCCGTTTTCTCAAGGTGTGGTAAGAATCATGAAAAAAATGTTTAGCCAACACGGATGGTGGCTTTAGTTGTGGAAATAATGGTCACAACATAAGAGATTCCCCATTGCTTGCTACTAAGGGAAGGGATGGTAGGTAAGTTTAGTCGAGTAGTTCCGATTCGGGTGCCCCAAAGCAAAATAGATTATATGCTCTTCAGACTCAACAAGATCGCAAGGGTTCTCCGGATGTTGTGATCGGTATGTTGAAAGTGTTTCACCTTGATGTTTATGCTTTACTTGATCTGGGTGCTACTTTTTCGTTTGTTACTCCTTATATGATCAGGAGGTTTGATGTTGGTCCCAAAATCCTTTCTAATCCCTTTCATATCTCTACCACCATTGGTGATTCTATTGTAGCTAAGGGAGTTTATAGAAATTGTCTTATTTCTATTTCTCCTAGAGTCACTCATGTTGATCTTGTAGAGCTTTATATGTTAGATTTTGATGTTATTTATTGGATGGATTGGCTTCACACATGTTATGCTTCTATAGATTGTAAGCCCCCATTTGTCATATTCAAGGTTCTGAATAACATGTCATGGGAAGGGGGAAACTTTGTCCTTAAGGGTCAGTTTATATCTTGCCCAAAAGCCAAGAAGATGATTTCTAAGGGTCACATTTATCATATTATTCGGGTTAGGGATAAAGATTCCAATTGTAAATGAGTTTCTAGAAGTGTTTCGTGATGATTTTCTCGATATTCCTTCCAAAAGGGAAATATACCTCGGTATTGACCTTCTCTCAGATACGTAACCTATCTCTATTTTTCCTTATCGTATGGCCCCGATAGAACTTAAGAAGTTGAAGAATCAATTGAAGGATTTGTTGGATAAGGGTTTTGTCAGACCAAGTATCTCTCCATGGGGGTGCTCCGGTGTTGTTTGTTCAAAAGAAGGATGGTTCTCTTCAAATGTGCATTGACTATCATCAATTTAACAAGGTTAACATTAATAATAAGTATCCTATTCCAAGGATTGATGATTGTTCGATCAATTCCAAGAAGCGAGTTACTTTTTATGATTGACCTCCGATCGAGTTATCACCAATTGAAGGTGAATGAGAGTGACATTCCAAATACAACCTTTTAAACTCGGTATGGTCATTATGAGTTTTTGGTGATTTCTTTTGGTTTGACTAATTCCCAGCGACATTTATGGATTTGATGAATAGGGTCTTCGAGCAATATCTTGATATGTTTGTGATTGTGTTTATCAATGATAACTTGATTTACTCACAGAGTTAGAATGAACATGTTAAAAAGTTGTGAATTGTGTTGAAAATTATCAAGGATGGTGAATTGTATGATAAGTTTAATAAATGTGAGTTTCAGTTGAGGTCCGTTGTTTTTCTCAGCCATATTGTCTCCGGTGAATGAAGTCAAGTCGATCCTAAGAAAACTGATGTGGTTAAGAATTGACCTAGACCTTTATCTCCTGTAGATATACATAGTTTCTTGGATTTGGCCGGTTATTATAGAAGGTTTGTGGAAGAATTTCCCTCTATTGCTTCGCCTTTGACAACATTGATTAAAAAGAAAGTGAAGTTCTTATGGTCGGAAGCTTGTGAGAAGAGTTTCCAAGAGTTGAAAGAGACACTCACTCCGACCCCTATTTTAACATTATCGGAGGGATACGATGGTTTAGTGATGTGTTGTGATGCTTAAAGGATTGTTCTTTGTTGTGTTTTGATGCAACATTGAAAGGTCATTGCATATGCTTCAAGGAAATTAAAGGTGCATCAAAATAATTATCTAATTCATGATTTGGAATTAGCGGCGGTGGTGTTTGCCTTAAAGATTTGGAGACATTACTTATATGGTATTCGTTTGGATGTGTTTACCAACCACAAGAGTTTGAAATATGTGTTTACTAAAAAGGATGTAAATCTTCACCAAAGGTGATGACTTGAGTTATTGAAAGATTACAACATGAGTGTTCTCTATCATCTCGGTAAGGCAAAAGTGGTGGCGGATGCTCTAAGTTGACTATCAATAGAAAGTGTTGCTAATGTTGGGAATGATAAGAAGGAGTTAGTTCATGATGTTCATAGATTGGCCTGATTGGGTGTTCGCTTGGTTGATTCTAGTAAAAGGTGGTGTACTGGGTCATAATGGTTCTGAATCATCTTTTGTATCAGATGTGAAGGCTAAGCAAGATCTTGATCCGGTACTAGTTGATTTAAAGAAGTTAATTTATGAAAAAGCCATTAATGCTTTCTCCCAAGGGGGAGATGGTGTCCTTCGATATCAAGATCGGTTATGTGTTCCAAATATTGATGAATTGATGAATCAAATTTCAACAAAAGTTCATAGTTCTTGGTATTCTATTCACCTGGAGCCACCAAGATGTATCATGATTTGCAGGAAGTTTATTGGTGGAATGGGATGAAGAAGGATATTGTGGAATTTAAGGGTAAATGATGAGTGGTATATTATAACTCATTTGAGGCCTATTGAGCTCAACAATTAGTGTCCTCAATGCCTAATTATGTCCTATTCTAATGATATTTTAATGATTTGTAGCTGTGAAGGCTAAAGGACGAGGCAAGGATGAATGTTTGAAAGAATGGCTAGAAATGTAAAAAGAAGTACAAACTATACATTAATGATCACCAAAAAAAAAGGCGGATTGCCTAGTGAGCATGACCTCACCCAAAGTGACAGTGCACAACACTTGTATTTATTGAGGCAAGTTAGTGAACTCCTAACAGAAAGACGACTCACTGAATGAGAAAGAGAAAAAAGGTTGACAATTGCCGAATGTAATAGTACAAGGAGAAGAATTGAAGGATCAAAAGGCGAACTAAGGTGGTACTCAGTGATACACCGAATGTGATAGGTAGACTCAAATTAGCTTGGTGACTGAGGTTCAAACACCTGAAGCCTAGAGCATGAAAAGGTGAGCTAGAGAGCAATCGACGATTCACCCAGTGTGATTGGTGATCCTGACTAATGTCGCCTAATGGTTAGCGTATTCAATTTTGGACCAAATTTTAGGAAACTATAAATAGCCCAAAGGAGAGAGAAAAATCGAGAGTTAACATGAGTGGAAATAGTTTTTGGTGTATCAACAAGTGAAGAGAGAAAAATATCACTTCACCTTATGAAGAATACTTTCTAGTTTTTGGAGTTTTCAACTTTATTGTTGAAAATTGACAAATTGAAGTTGAATCCAAAGTGGGTTTTCTTGTAATTTCTTAATTTCATGTTACCCATGAATGCTTTCATGAAAGGTATAATTTCTTTGCCTTTTGTGATGGGTGGCTGAAATCCCAAAAACTAGGGGTGCAGTTATGGAGTTGGGTATTGATTTAATGTAGTGGATATTGTGTTATGCTCTGTTTTGCTGTTGTTCATACATGAATTTGGAAATATACGTGGGGTTAATTCATGGGTTAAGGTTTCAAACTTAATTCCTACTTCCGATCTACGGTCGATGCTTGAAAAAGATTGATTGTAGTGGGTAATTAGTCCGATACTAGCAATTTAGGTTTCATGTCTTTCTTAAAAATAGAAGTTATGGGTCGGATCTATTTGCCATATTTCTACATTGAAGGAGAGAATATAGTAAGGTAATGGGTTGTTTAGTATAGCATGTAGATGAGACCGAAAGCAGATTCTATGCAAGGATGCTATGAGATCCAAAGAAGATTAGTGTCATTGAAGATTACCTAGCCTATTCATGAATGTTTATCACTACAGAGCAACGCAATGACCCATATGTGACATTAATTTGTAATCCCCGTACCCCTAGATTGCTTGTTACTTCCTGATTTTTTCAAAATTTTAGTTCAATTGTGACCATTGATAACCAGATCCTTTTGTTAAATTGGTGGAATAATCCACCCACTTGTTTTTACTATTACAAATGATTGATTTTACAGTACAATTTTCTTGATAGAATTTCTACGATATAACATTCTTTGTGGGATTCAATCCGACTCTTAGTTGGGTATTTTAATTGATGACGACCTCTATTTATTTTAATTGGTTTTGAAAAGTACATTTGAGGGTTATCAAAAATGGCACTGCTGCCAGGGAATGGTTTTTGAGAAATCTGTTTGAGAAATTAGTTGTAAATTTGTTTAGCTGTAGTAGATTATTGTTTTATGTTGTTGTTCGCTGATTTGCAGCTCTAATATAATGAGTGACCATGGTAATGACAATGATAGTCACTACGACCAAAATAACAATATGAGTGATTTGAATGATATGCATGTGAATATTTTTCAAACCACGGGAGCCATCCGGATACCTCCCACAATCGGGAGGGCTGTATTTTATTTAAACGGAACAATGCTACAATTGCTCCAACTAAGAGGAATTTTTGGGGATTTAGCTCATGAGGATCCCCATGAACACCTTCAGAATTTTTTGGAGGTGTATGGACTGTTTGTGTTAAAAAACATCTCACAAGAGTCTGTGAGGTTGAGGTTATTCCCTTTCTCTTTGACGGGTGAAGCTACAAGATAGTTGGTGGAATCGCCAAATGACTCTATCACTTCTTGGGAGGAGTTGAATGAAGCTTTCTTGGAGAGATTCTTCCCCCCTCGAATATGGTGAAACTTAGATCTCAATCCAAAATTCAAAGCGCATTGGAGTTCAACCTCTACATGAGACTTGGTTGCGGTTCAAGAAAATACTTTTGCAATATCTTACACATGGTGTTCCAGACAATTTGTTGTTGCAATACTTCTATGGCAGCCTTGATTTAGTCAATAGGTGTGTGTCGGTCAACCAGTCCACGGAGGATTAATGAGACAAACATATGAATTAGCAGCTTTGTTGCTAGATGACATGAACAATGTTAACCAAATATAACATTCTAGAGAAAACCACATGTCTACTCTACAACTGTGCTTGAGCAAAGAATAAATCGAGAAGGACAATGAACGAGATGAAAACAAGGCTAATATGATAACCCAACTCAATTTGTTGTCTAAACATATCATGGGATGTGGACTTAAATCGGTGAATACAGTTGGAACTAATAGTGGGCAGTTCCCGGATGATGCCAAGTTGGAGGTATTATACAATGAAGAAGTTTAATATTTTGGAAACCAAATGGGAGGTTCTCACCCGAATTACCAACGACAAGGTGGGAACCAAGGTTTGGAAAAGGATTGAGATAATGGTTGTAAAGATTGGCGAGGTAAAAATTGGAGAGATAGGGAGGTTGACAAAGATAGATATGTTCCTCCCCATTATCCTCAATGACCAAAGGACGTTGCTTGGCCATAAGGAAACTGAACCGAGAAAATGCTCACAAGGATCTTCAACAAGGTTGAAGGATCCTACAAAGTGTTGAAGGAATTGAAAAATGACTTCTCCACTTTATCTCAAATGGTAACCTCTTATTCGGTATCTATCAAGAAGATGGAGACCAAATAGTTCTAGATCTCCACTTATCTCAATCCAAGGCAAAAGGGAATGTTGCCTAGTGACACCGTCCTAAATCCCAAAAATGAATGTTATGGAAATGAGAACTATATCATGCCATGACGTTAAGTAAGACGCTTCTTGAGACGCAACCCAAGTCTTTACTTTTGTTTTACTACTTTTAATAATGTGTGTTGTGAGTGTAGGTTGAAATGAGTTAAAATGTTGAAAAAGGAACATTTGGCGATGCCAAAACCAACACGGTGATCCGCTGAAGACGTTATGTGGACTCATTCTTTTCTGCCTTATGCGCTAGAAAATGTGGAGACATGTACTGTCCATTTCAGCGATCTGAGCTTTAAAAGGCAATCCACCGAAGTACACTATGCGGACTCTATCGAGTCCACCGAATAAGCCTTCAGGTTTGTTGTTTGTTCATGCACTTTCAGCGAGCTTCAACTCCAGTTGGTGATCCGCCGAACATATTCAACGAAATTAGTTGTGACCGCCGAGTGGTCCTGGTTTAAAAAGGCCAAGGGTTTTTCAAATTAAAAAAGGAAACCTTTTGAAAGTTTTGGGCTCTTTGCTTCCCTTTTGCTTGCAATACCTTGTTTGAGTGTGTGAGCATCCTTAGTGTGTGATTGGTGAGTGTGTGGAGTGCATTTTCTTGCTAGATCTGTCTACCCAACCTTATTTTCCTCTATTTTTAAGTTTTTCTTCTTGTTGAGGTTGGTTTTCAATTTTTATTTGGCATTTCAAGCCTTCAATTGGGTTTCATATATGGGCTATAGGCCATGTAATGCATATGATTGTTTATTTCAATAGGTAGTACTATAATGATCATATTGAACTGTGCCCATGAGTGAATGCTTTTGTTTGTGCTTCGAAATTGCTAATTTTGATTGTGTTGTTTGACTGTTGAAATTGAGCCCTTATAATTAGTGGATCTTGATTGAATTTGATGTGAGTGAAGTCTGAGTAACCTAGTGGTGACCTGATTGCATGATTTTGCCCAATGATAGACATAGTGATGACTTTCTTAAGGGCAAATAATCAATTTGAGCAATACTTTACGATATCTAAGGGAAATCTGAGTACCAATGGGTAGATAAGCATATGGGTGGATTGTAATGATGTTGGGAAACTTGATATTGTCGCGTATGTTGGGTTTGTTTGTGAAAATTAGGTACTGAGCTGAACACTCCTATTTGGCGGACTTGTCTTAGCTCGCCAAGAAGGCTAGGAAAATCACCGAATAAGCCCTAGTTCGCCATCTTAAGTGAATACGTGACCTTGGGTACTATCCCATTTAACGAGCTTGTCTTAGATCGCCCAACCTACTTGGCGAATCACCAAGTGGGAGTGGACATCGCCCTTGTTGCCTGTTCCTTTTCGTTTTACATTGTCAGTTTCCACAGACTTGTCTTCGCCCGCCAAAACCAACCCGGTGAATCACTGAGTTGTACATGACTGCACCCATTGTGCGAATTCTTTGATAATTGCTTCTGTCCAATTCAGTGAGCTCACCGGAGCTCACCCATCCTGTTAGGTGATCCTCCTTCTCATTAGGCAAGCCTGTGGACATTTTTGAACTACGGTTTCAACTGAGTTTGATTTCAAATAACCTTCACCAATTCTATGTATGAATTCTTTTGCTTTGTAGATTATGGCCAAGACAAAGAGAAAACAGATGGTGATTTCGGATACAAAATCTGACATAGACTCTCATCCTCCTCCCCCTCTATTGAAAAAGGAGAAGGAAATAGTTATCAATGAGCCATATGAGTCTCCTCATCGATTACAACCTACTACCCTATAGACATCTACACATGCAAGTGCACAACCCAAAAAAGGGTTGCAAGAAAAATAACGGACATCCGGTCCAAACTGGTGCAATCTTCACCCTCTCAAGCACCAATATCAAGGGTTCTCCCAATCATAGCTCCAAGGAGCCTAAATAGGCTAAAGGTAACTGGAGAGCTACCATCTTAGAGGAGAGAAGACTCTCCACAGACATTGTATTGAGTGACTACCCTATGATTTGGGACACTATTTAGTTCCATGGATTCAAGGGTTTTACAAGGGTTCAAAACCCATATGTTCCATCATGGGTAAGGGTGTTTTATGTGGCATATGCTCAAGCCTTACCGAAGAAAAGGAAAGGCACAGTTTGGAAGCCCTGGGAGGAAATTAAAGTACGGGGCAAAATGGTACAATGCAATGCAGGTGAAATAAACACAGCCCTTGGCACCCTTTCCACTCATGCTGATACGTACCATATCTGGATGCGCTCGGAGATAGATGATTTGAAAGTGTTTTAAGACCCATTGATATATGGTGTTTCTTTATCGTGGATGGCTGATGGTGGGAGAATTGAAAAGAAATATTTCAACATAAGTTCCCGTTATTGGTTCAGGTTTATAAGCAATAACATCATGCCGTCCTAGAAAAATTCTATCCTCCGGCATCCTAAGGTAGTGCTAGTGGGCACTATAATCGACAGGGAGCAGATCAATGTCGGAACCATTATTGTCAAGGAGATGTTTCTATGGGCTGGGCAAGATCAGACCTCCCTTCCATTCCCACTCCTTATTACTCATCTTTGTGAGAAAGTTGGAGTTCCCTTTCGAGGGAAATCAGATGTTCGAGTCACACTAGCATCTTCCAACGACATCCGGATGATTGAGGCTGATTACTTATGGGACAAAGTGTCTTGGAGGAAGCCACCACTACTATACACCATGCACGTAGTTGACACAACTGCATTAGCTCATGAGGCCACCATATCTTCTCCTTCTATGGAGCAGGCAGGTATATCTTCTACTGTGCCTCCTACTCCTGTTACTACTGTGACTGTTGTTACTGCTATACCTGCCGCAGATCCTATTCTCTATCCCCCCTTGACCCAGGCCTTGAATTTTCAAATGGACTATCTTGCTCGGTCTACGGATGTTAGAGTCATCAGGGTTGAGAAGGACATGCCGGGCTGATTGATAAGGCGATGATCCCTTTGATAGAAAGGGTAAATATATGTGAGAGGCTGGTTGACTCACACGGGATGAGGTTGGACAACCTCACTGCTAGGTTAGAGGCCCACGAGAAGGCCAAGGGCAGTTCTAGTGTGCTTGACACCATGAGAGGTGAGCTTGCTACCGTGCGAGATGATCTAGACAAGCTGAGGTGTACTGGAATCTCGATGATATGAGGTGATGTTCCCCCGCCAGATGTTCCATCCTCCGTGCCACCGAAGATGCCAAGTAGTGAACCACCATAGATTGTGCAGCCTAAGATAGGTGAGGGTGATGCAATTGTTGTTGAGGATGTTGTTGATGCTGATTAGATTGCCAATGATGATTTGCACGAGGAGAGTGATAAGGATGAGATGAGGAGAGAGGAGGATGAGCATGGTATTGCATAGACGCCCACAGAGTTGCATGAAACTGACGAGATGATTTCCAGGCTACCTTGGAGAGATTCCTTCGGGAGACTCCGCATTCGGCACCAGTGGAGTCTCTCCAGACTCCACCATTTTTCCAGTGATGTGCCGGGCACTAATTCCCTAGCTGATGTAACATTTCTACCACCTGTGATACTATTGTCGGGCACTGATTCCTTGGAATATGGCACTCATCTAGTGACTCCTCCCGTTGATAGTACTCTATAGGCTTAGCCCGTCAGGGGGACACTGCATATTTTTTTGGTAGGGTGAGGGCCTTTGTGCCAATATACCCCTTTTTATTTGTATTTTGTTATTTTTAAGTTTTCGATGATTGTAGTATGTTGCTTTTGCTTATATTAAAGTGTTTTACTTGGTTTGGTTTATCTCTTGTTGCGTCTTTTGTTTTTTCTCAATTTTGAAAATCCCCCCATGAATTTTAAAAATCATGAAATTCTTGAGTTTTTATTGAAAATAATTCAAGGATTGATTCTGTTCAATATCGATGTCTTGAACAGTACTCAGGATGAACATGATGTATAATGTTTGTGTTGCAGGAGTGAAATCGATGTGGTTGCACTTTTGAGTGATCTTTTTGATTTTTTTGTTGACTAGCTGCATTTTGATGTGTGCCTTGCAATAAACATCACATGTACACTTTTGATCTTTTTGGGCTATGCTAAATGAGTATGTTTTGAAGTGTCATGTGCGGTGAGGTCTCGCTTGAAAGCATGTGTGTGGAACCCTAGAATTTGCCTTGTTGGTCTAATTATCTAAACCTTGGTAATTGTAAGGCATGATTTTGGGCAACAATTCTAAGAGGAAAACCACTTTTTCATATCCTTTGTGACTACCTTGTGAGGGTGTGCATCCATATTGGTACCATTTGAGCCTAAAACATATGTTGACAAAAGCAAACTAAATTCTCTTGAGACAAATTGTCCCCACTTTCTCAGCCCCCTTTTGAAACATTATTATGTTTGAATAGCCAACTTAGGCAAAAAGCGTAAGCTGGGAGTGTGGAAAGGAAAGAGGAATTAAAGCCAAGTAAAGGACAAAGAAAGATGAAATGAGACTCAACTTTGAAGTATGTAACAAGAAGAAGGAACACATCCTTATAAAAAAAACTGTGATGAATTTTTTTGAAAAATGGAAATGAAAAAGAGAAGTTGATGAAATAAAGGGGATTCAAAATAAAGTGAGTGAACAGTCAAAGTTTCAGTTCTCAAATGAAAAAGAATGAAAATAACTTGAGATAAGGTAAAGTTGATTGCAACAATGCTTTAAAAAGTTGAAATCACTAAGCCAAATTGACCATATCTTAACCCTCAACCCCATTACTAGCCTAAAAGACCCTTGAGATTTTGCATGAACTAGGTTGTGTGATGATTGGAAAATATGGGCAAACCTATGAGATGAAGCTAGCATGTATTTCTCTTTTGCGAGAGTGAGAGTTGCATTGATTCCTTATTTCTTTGTTGATTTATTTTGTGATAGAATGGAATCGTTCTTGTTGTAAGGGCACTTGAATGGATTTGTTGAAACATGGTCTTGCATTAGAGAAGAAGCTAAGTGAGCTTGAGTTTGTGTTGAAACCAGCTAGTTATAATTTGAAGCTTTTTGATCATGATTGAGTGTAGCATGTTGTTGAGAGTAGTCTTGTAATGTCACTTGCATGTTAGCTCTTATTGAATACTGTTGTAGACACCTTTGTTGAGCTAATCGTGTTCTTGATTTACTTGAGGACAAGCAGAAGTTTAAGTTGGGGGTGTTGATGAGTGGTAGATTTGTAATTATTTGAGGCCTATTTAGCCCAATAATTAGTGTCCTCAATGCCTAATTATGTCTTATTTTAAATATATTTTGATGATTTGCAGCTATGAAGGCTAAAGGACAAGGCAATGATGAATGTTTGAAAGAATGGCCAAAAATGTAAAAAGAAGTGCAAATTATACATTGATGATTGCCAAACAAGAAATATGGATTTCCTAGTGAGCACGACCTTGCCCAAAGTGACACTGCACAATACTTGTATTTATTGAGGTAGGTCGGCAAACTCTAAACATAAAGGCAACTCGCCGAATGAGATAGGGTGAATAGGTTGACCATCGCCAAAGATGACAGTACAAGCAGAAAAATTAAAGGCTTGAAAGGAGAAATAAGGTGGTACTCTGTAATACGCCTAATGTGAAAGGAACACTCGAACGAGCTCGCCGACTTAGGTTCAAACATCTGAAGCCTAGAGAAAGAAAAGGGGAGCTGGAGAGCAATCGGTGATTCACCTTGTGTTATCAGCGAGCCTGCTTAATGTCGCCTAATGGGTAGCATATTCAGTTTTTGGAAAAATATTGGGAAACTATAAATAGCCAAAAGGAGAGAGAAAAAAGGGAGAGTTGACGTGAGTGGCAATAGGTTTTAGTGTATGAACAAGTGAAGAGAGAAAAACAACACTTTACCTTATGAAGAACACTTTCTAGTTTTTGGGGTTTTCAACTTTATTCTTAGAAATTGACAAATTGTAGTTGAATCTAAAGTGGGTTTGCTTGTAATTGCTTAATTTTATGTTACCCATGGCTTCTTTCATGAAAGGTATAATTTCTTTTCTTTTTGTGATAGGTGGTTAAACCCCAAGATTTAGTGGTGCTATTATGGGGTTGGGTGTTGATTTTTTGTAGTGGGTATTGTGTTATGCTCCATTTTGCTGCTGTTCATACATGAATTTGGGAATAGGGTTAATTCATGGGTTAAGATTGCAAACTTAATTCCTACTTCTGATCTCTGGTGGATGCTCGAAAGTGATTGATTGGAGTGGATAATTACTCGGATACTAGCAATTTAGGTTTGATGTTTGTAACTTGCTTGAAAATAGAGGTTATGGGTTGGATCTATTTTCCATATTTCTTTATCGAAAAAGAGAATAAGAGTAAGGTATTGGTTTTTTTTTAGTATAGCATGTAGATGAGACCGAAAGGAAATTCTATGCAAGGATGCTATGAGATCGAAAGAAGATTAGTGTCATTGAAGGTGACCTAGCCTATTCATGATTGTTCATCACTATAGAGCAACACAGTTACCCCTATGATATTAATTTCCAATCCCCACACCCCTAGATTGCTTGTTACTTCTTGAATTTTCTGAAATTTTAGTTTAATTGTGACCATTAATAACCAAATCCTTTTGTTAAATTGTTGGAATCATCCACCCACTTATTTTTACTAGTACAACTGAATGAATTTACAATCCAAATTTCTTGATAGAATTCTCTACGGTATACCATTCTCTGTGGGATTCAACCCCAACTCTTAGTTGGGTATTTTTATTGAAGATGACCGTTGTATCTTTTAATTGGTTTTGAAGAGTATATTTAAGCGTTATCAATAAATATTTGATTTGTCAACAAGTGAAATTTGAGCATTAGAAACTAGGTGGTTTAGCTCAAGATATTAGTATTCCTATGTTGAAGTGGGAAGATTTGAATATGGACTTCATCACAGGTTTGCCTCGCACTCGTCAATTGTTCAATTTAATTTAGGTTATTATGGACCAAATGAAAAAATCGGCTCACTTCCTTCCCGTAAGACTTCATTCTCAGTAGAAGATTACGCCAAGCTTTATATTTAGGATATGGTAAGGTTGCATGAAATGCCTTTATCCATTATCTCTGATCGTGCTACTCAGTTTACATGTTAGTTTTGGAAGTCATTTCAGTATGGTCTTGTTAATCAAGTGAAACTTAGCACGTCTTTCCACCCTCAGACAGGTGGACAAGCCGAGAGTACCATTCAGACCTTGTCTGATCAATTTTAAGAGAAATTCGGATGATCATCTGCATTTGATTGAGTTTGTTTATAATAATAGCTAGTATTCTAGCATTGGGATGACTTTGTTTGAGGTTATCTATGGTAGGAGGTGTAGGTATCCTATAGGTTGGTTGAAAGTAGGTGATATTGCTTTGATAGGGCACAAGTTGGGGCATGAGGCTATGGAAGAGGTTCAAGTTATTTGTGAAAGATTGAAAACTGCTCAAAGTTGGCAAAAGTCTTATGACGATGTTAGGAGAAGAGAGCTTGAGTTTGAAGTTAATGATTGAGTCTACTTGAAAATTTTACCCATGAAGGGTGTAATGAGGTTGGAAAGAAAGGGAAGCTTAGTCCTTGTTATTTGGGCCCATATAAAATTTTGAGGCGTCTTGATAAAGTTGCTTATAAACTTGAGTTGCCTAATGACTTAACATCGGTACATCCGGTATTCCATATATCCTTGTTAAAGATATGTGTTAGAGATCCGACATCCATTGTACCTTTGGAAGGTTTGGGAGTTAAAGAAAGTCTTTCTTATGAAGAGGTTCCGGTTGAGATTTTAGACCGGCGAGTCCGGAAGTTGAGAAATAAAGAAGTTGCTTTTGTGAAAGTTCTTGGGAGGAATCAATTAGTTGAGGGTTCTACTTGGGAGATCGAAGTAGATATGATGTCTTGGTATCCTTATCTCTTTCCCTCTGCTCCCTCTCTAGCTTGAGGTATTATTTACTCATGGTTTATTCTTTCGAATTCATGCATTTTAGTTATTCTCATGTTTCCATATGCATGCATGTTCATGAAAACTTGATTTTGATGTTATAATTTATCTTGGAGTGATTCTCCATGTTTGTGTGTATTTAGACTAAATTTTTATTCATGTTGGGTTGTTAGTTTCTCTCCTACTCTATTCATGCTAGATTGAGTCCCATTCAAGGATGAATGTTCCCACGGGGGAGATATTGTAAGACATAAGAAGTTGGAAAATTTGGAAAGGAAAGATAAATGCAGAAACTGTGCTAAAGTAGTGAACTACGAGTACAATCTAAGGATGGTAAAAAGTCCTACGGGCCGTAGAAAGATAATCATAGAAATTGAATTGAGTTTTGGAATTTCAAGTTTTTGAATTTTGACCTACGACTGGACATGATAGATCGTAGAAATAAGATGGGTCATAAGACTGATCCATAGGATTGATTCATAGATTTGATTTAGGACCTCAAGTCTACGAAGGGTTTTTATTGATCGTAGTTTCTTCTACAGGTCGTAGGGTGGTCTCATAGAAAGGATTCATACTTAGTGAAATTTTGGACTAAAAGTTGAGTCATATGGATGAGGTCTACGGACCATAGGGATTAAGAAGAACCGTAGAAAGGTCTAGTGAGAACTAAGGTGAAATTTAGGTTTCTGAAGTGGGTTCTACGGATTACTCGTATGGGTTGTAGGTGATCCTTAGGTCACACACGTAAGAACCATCAGATAGTTATTTTTAAGGGTATTTGTGTCTTTTCCTATACACCTAATACCTATACTACATCGTTTTAACCTATAAATAGACCCACAACCGATTTTTACTCCTAAAAACTACCCATTCCCTTTCATTCCCAAAAATCCCCAAAACATATCCCATGTTTTTATTTCCAAAGCTCTCAAGGGATTCTAGGGTTCTTCAAGCTTCCAAGTCTTCAATTCCTCCATAATTTTGGGCTTTAGGATCAACGTTTGTGGGAGTTCATCAATAGGATCCATTCACCCATTGAGTCCCAAGGAATTTTCCAATTCTTTAATTCAATTTCCTTAAATTAGTTAGATTTTCATTCAATTCCTCATGGGTTCTTATTGTATGGATTCAATTGTTTAATTTTGATCATATTATGATTGTTTTGACTCAATTACATAATTTCCAATTGATTTTTTATGAACCTATGCATGGATCATGATTTTGACTATGAACCCTAAAAGACATGAACTTATGAAGAAAGTATGAATATAAGAATGATGTTTTCATGAAGTATGCATGATTTATGAAAACAGAATGATCTATCATTAAGGTTTCTTTAAGATAAGCATCAATGAAAATGTAAAAGGTTTTCTCACATATGTATGAATTCTGAAAGGTTTTCTTACATTAAGGAATCATGAATGGTGAAATTTTTTCTCACACATGGTTTAAGGATCTACTCCATGATGTTTTTAGCTTGGATTAGTAACTTATTTATGCTTTTCCGTGGATGATGATATACTTACGTTTATGACTATTCCATTGGAATTTTTTCTTAGCACCTAGAGGATATTGAGATGGAGGCTCTCCAGTTAATAGAGGTCGGGTGTCTAGTAACAATTTACTTATCCCTAACTATGTGCCGCCGTAGGTTGTCTTAAGTGACATAGATAGTGGATCCACCAAATCTAAAAGTTTTAGGTCTTTTCCTTGGCAACAAGGACATTTCTTTTTTCTGTGTGAGAAAGACACTAGATTCCATATTATAGTTCATATGGTCTATGTCGGTTCTTAGTAAATATCCCACAAAATGAAATAAGTTCCTCTTAAAGGTTTTTATGAAGCTTTACTAAAAAATTTAAGATGCATTGACCATGTTCATGATTTAAGATGTCTCTTCAAATGTTTTACTATGCTTAGCTTGGTCATGCATTTCATGTTTTTGATTATGTCCCCTTATGATCACGTTTTCATATTTTCATGTATAACCCTCCTACTTAGTACATTCCATGTACTAATGCATACTCTTGCCTACATTATTTCACTAATGTAGGGTATGACACTTCATCTCCCTCTACTCGTGGCTTGTTGGTGATCATTGGAGTTTGTAAAGTTGGTGAGTCCTCATGTTTTAAGGACAAATGCATTTTTACTAGATTTCTTAATATTTCAATTTTTAGATGTTGTAAGTGGTGTATGAGTTACGTCTCAACCACTTAATGTGATGTACTATACGGCTTGTCAATATATGATAGATTTCCGCTCTTTGTCAAACTCTTTTGTTATATGAAATTTTCTACTTTTCTATATTATGTTGTCTATAAGTATCTCAAGTGGCTTATGTAGAACCTCTCAGGGTCTTATACACCATGTCATGTCTAGGGTGTACTTTGAATCGTGACCCGGTTCAAGGTCATATTCCCAGTACGAGGCTGATGTTTTACGTTTCGAGGACAACACCTCTAGTTAGAGGCCATCACTTGGTGTTCTAGGCCCAACATACACTTGTTGGATATGGTTTGGAGGCACTTATTTCTTGTCAAACTTATACAGGTTTTATTTAAACTTGCGCACGAGTGTACCTTCTAGGTTTATAAGGGTCCAGTTAGGTTTAGTTTAGCTGTACCTAGTTTTATTTTTGGTATTCTTGTGTTTTCTTTCTTATCCACTTGGACTTCTGTTTATGTCTAGATTCTATCTTTTCCGATTGTCTTTACCTTTCTTGCGTAGTTAACCTCTGATGCCTACAAAATACTTTTGTTTTGGTACATATGCTACACTCGACATCTTTTTTGTGATGCAGGTCCTAATACTGCTACCATAGGTTATTATTTGCGCCATCTTTTGTAGTTTATGGATACCAGAGACGAGGGTGAACACTTGGTGTCCTGGATTAGCCTGCCTCCTTCTGTATATATGTTAGCTAGTATTTTCACTTTGAGATGACTGCTTTGGTCCACTTTTGGGACTTGTATTTTTTCATATTAGACAACTCTATACTCGTGAATTCCACGTTCTCAGAGGGTTTCTGTTGTATGTTGTTTTTGGGTTTGCTTCCTTTCCTATTATTTTTACTATCCCTATTCCTTCATGCTTAGTTCTAGATTTCTACTCATTACTTATCATTCTGGGTATGGGTTGGCTTACCTGCTGGTGGGTTATAGTAGGTGTCATCATGACTCGAAAAGTCAGGTCGTGAAAAGTTGGTATCAGAGCCCTAGGATCACCGATCTTACTTATAAAGGGCTAATTCCTAGTAGACTCCTACGGATTGGTACACAGATATATGTATCATATCTATATTAGGCTATATGGCGTATTTAAGAATTATTCTCCTTTGTATTGCTTTCGTGCAGTGTGTATTATTGGTTTCTTGAAATCTCACTTGTTTTACTCTTTTCGAGTGATGGCTCGTACGTGCCGCATGAAGGGTTGGTGTAAGGGTCAACCTCTTCTCCTGATAGGGGTGCATCACTACCCCAAGTTAGAGATAGGGATCTGATGCCCACAGTGGATCCTCAAGAAGTCCATGTTTTAGAGCAGTCGGTGGGGCCAAGACTAGCTTAGCCACCACCCAGACTGGCTTTGGCTCCAGATCTTCAGGCAACTATTACTCAGCTTCTAATTATGCTGAGTGGAATGAAACAGGCCCCAAAAACAACACCAACACCAACACCAGGTCAAAAGGATCAGCCTGCAATAGAGGCACCCCAGGCCCAAGTACCACCTGGGGTTGCCCAGCCCATGATTGCGGCTAGAGTTATGCCGCTAGAGAAGCTGAAGATGCTTTGAGTATTCTTGAGGATCTCACATGCGAGGTTTTCTGAGGTTGTGGGTGAGGATGCCCATGAGTTGCTTACCACATATTGTGAGTGGTTGCATACGTTAGGTTTGGTAGAGTCGAGAGCAGCCGACTTTACTGCTTATCATCAAGATGGTCCAAGGAGACAATGGCGGCGTACCTTTATTGAGACCAGGCCAGCTGGGTCTCCTCTAGTCAGCTAGAACAAATTGATGCCTTTTTGGCCAGGTTCATCCCTCGTAGCATCAAAGATCATCTCAGGGATCAGTTCTTCCGGTTGGAGCAGGGATTCATGACCGTGTCTGAGTGTGAGGCGAGATTTCATGAGCTTTCCCATCAGGCCACCATGATTCTACCTACTAGGAGGAGAGATTTTAGTGTTTTTTTCATGGGTTGAGACTTTAGTTATGGATTAAGACACTGTATATGGTCTCTACAGGTCGTTCCTCTCTAGATGTTATTGATCATGCTCGCACTATTGAGCAACTCTATCGTGAGGCCCAAGTGGGTAGCGACAAAAGGGCTAGATATGAGGGAAACTATAGCGGGTCTCCTTCCAGGTAGATGGACTCCAATGATAGGCCCAGACACGGGTTATAGTAGAGTCAGCACAACCGACTTTTTCAAGCTTCATTACAAGATTTAGAGGGTGACCGGTATAGACAAAGTGAGGTTGGCTCTAGTTAGATTCATGGGTATTAGTCTTATACTTCACTCCATGATTGATATTCTTATGGGAGAAGATCATCTTTGGGTTACTTTGAGTGCGGGGAGCTCGACAATTGGTCTAGAGATTAACCTCTAGCTAGGGGTCGAGGTCAGGGTTAGAACTATCGTGGTGGACACCAGGGTATTCGGGATGGTCCCCAGGAAGACAGGTTAGGTGGTAGGACTAATGGCGAGTGTAGAGGTAGACAAGGAAATTTCTATGCAGCTTCAGCGAGGGTGGAGGCCGAGGCATCAAACAGTGTGATCACATATACAATTCTTTTATTCCAATAGCCTACATCGACCTTATTTGATCTAGAATCTACCCATTTTTATGTGTTTGTGTATTATGCTTCTCGTATCGGTATGAGTTCTGAGCATATGGCAACACCATTGCGTGTGTTGACCCCCATAGGTAAGTCTTTAGTAGTGGATCAGGTGTATCAATCTTGCTTAGTTACTATCTAGGGGCTTGATACCTAGGATGACCTTATAATGTTAGATATGCTTGATTTTGATGTGATACATGGAATGGACTAGTTATCCCCTTACTATGTAATTTTACATTACTTCTCTAAGCCCGTTACCTTAACCATGCCTGGTATTCCTTCGGTGGTGTGGTAAGGCTCCATTACTAGCATACTGGTTGGAGTTATATATGTTGTTAGGGCTTGGAGGCTAGTGGCTAGCGGGTGTTTGTATTATTTTCTTATGTGCGGTATGTTAGTAAGGAGATCCCTTTAGTTGAGTTTGTTACAGTTGTTCATGATTTTGTAAAAGTGTTTCCTATTGACCTATCTGGGTTAACCTTAGAGTGTGATATTGACTTCCCTATTAAGCTTGAGTTGGGTACTCGACCTATTTCTATTCCACCATATCGGATGGCTCTTGCAGAGCTCAGTGTTTAGCTTCAGGATCTATTGGGTAAGGGGTTCCTCAGGACTAGTGTATCACCTTGGGGTGCTCCTGTTCTCTTCGTTAAGAAGATTGATGGTCCGATGCACATGTGTATTGATTATAGGTATTTGAATAAGGTGACAGTGAAGAACCATTACCCCATGCCTAGGATTGATGATCTATTTGACCAACTTCTGGGTGCCGCAATGTTTTTGAATATTGATCTGAAGTCCGGGTACCATTAGTTGAGCATCCCTAAAACCATATTTAGGCCTCAATATTGTCACTATGAGTTTCTAGTGATGTCTTTTGGGTTGACTAATGCTTCTACCACCTTCATGGACTTGATGATGTAGGTGTTCAGGCCGTATCATGATTTGTTTTTCATTGTGTTCATAGATGAAATTCTTGTATACTCGTAGAGTAGGAGTGATCATGAGCAGCATCTAAGGATTGTGCTCCAGACTTTGATTGAGTAGTGACTGTATGACAAGTTCTTAAAGTGTGAGGGTTGGCTTGAGTCAGTAGCATTATAGGGGCATGTGATTTCCAAAGATGGCATCATGGTATATCCAGCGATGATTGTAGCTTTTATGATTGGGTTAGGTCCACTTCAAATATTGAGGTTCAGAGCCTCATCGATTGGCAGGCTACTACAGACAATTTTTGAGGGCTTTTCCACCATTGCAGTACCTCTAACCCAGTTGACTCGCCTTGATGTTCTTTTTGAGTGGTCTGAGGAGTTAGCTTTTTGAGGCTTAAGGAGTTGCTGACTACCGCTCCTACATTGACTCTTCCTGCTGAGGGTGAGGGCTTCACTATTTATTGTGATGCATCCGTTATTGGTTTGGACTGTGTATTGATGTAGCAGGGCCAGGTTATGCTTATGCGTCAAGGCATATTAGGTTACATGAGCACAACAATGCATCCATATCTTGGAGTTGGCGACGGTAGTTTTTGCGCTTAAGATATGGAGGCACTACCTGTATGGAGTTCGTTGCAAGATCAATATTGATCACATGAGTCTTCAATACATCATGAGCTATAGGGATCGTAATTTAAGGCAGTGTTGTTGGATTCAGCTTCTAAAGGACTATGACCTCTCTATTCTCTACAATCCGGGCAAGGTAAATGTGGTAGTAGACGCCTTGAGTCGGAAGACAGTGAGTATGGGTAGTCTAGCCTTCCTATCTTCTATGGATTAACCTTTATCTTTGGACATTTGGTCCTTAATTAATCAGATGGTTGGGTTGGATGTTTCATATTCGGGGCATGTTTTAGCCTATGTGGGAGTTCATTCCTCTATACTTCATTAGATCCGTAACTGTCAGTTTGAGGATGAGGCTTGGTGAAACTTTGAGATCGAGTGTTATCGAGTGATGTCGATCAGGTTACCTTATATTCAGATAGGTTTTTGAGGTTTGTAGGCCTTATTTATGCATTGAGAGTTGGGGGGTTTGATTTAGCTAATACTTTGGAGGCCCATGATTCTAGATACTCTATCCATCCGAGCAATATAAAGATGTATCGTGAGTTGAGGCAGCATTACTGGTGGGGTGGTATGAGGTAAGATATTGTAGAATATGTGTCCTGTTGCCTTAGTTGTCAGCAGGTGAAGGCAGATCACTTGAGACCTTGTGGTGAGTTCCCGAGATTACCCATTCCGGAGTGAAAATGGGATTGCATCACTATGGACTTTGTGGCCGGGTTGCCTCAGACTTCTAGAGGTTTTGATAGCATTTGGGTCATCATTGATCGATTGACCAAGTTAGAACACTTCCTCCCTGTTCATTCTTCATTCAGCACCGAGAGGCTAGCTCATATCTACATTAGTGAGGTGGTTCATCTTCTTGGTGTGTCGATCTCAAATATATCAGATCGGGGTGCTCAGTTCACTTCTAGCTTTTGGAGGTCTTTTAAAAAGGAGTTAGATACTCGTGTTGACCTTAGCACAACCTTCCACCTGCAGACTGAGAGTCAGTCGTAACGTACTATCCAGGAACTTGAGAATATGTTGCGGGCTTATGTCTTAGAGTATGGAGGTCTGTGGGACCAGTTCTTGCCTGCGTACAACATAGTTACCATTTTAGCATCCAGATGGCCCCATCCGAGGCCTTACATGGTAGGAGTTGTCATTGTCTGGTTGGTTGGTTTAAGTCTAGAGCCTAGATCGCCTAGTACATACTTGATTCAGGAGGCTTTGGAGCAGGTGGAGGTTATTCAGTAAAAACTTTGGACAAATCAGAGTAGGCACATGAGTTATGCTGATCGTAGGTGGTGGCCTTTGAGGTTCTCAGTGGGTGATAAATTTTCCTCCTTGCGTCGCCCATGAAAGTCATAATGAGATTTGGGAGGCAGGGAATGCTTAGCCCCAGGTATATTGGGCCTTTTGAGATCCTTCCAACAGTTGGAGAGGTTGCTTATGAGTTAGCTTTGCCTCTGATGTTCTCAGCTATCCACCCAGTCTTTCATGTTTCGATGCTGCATCGGTACGTTCTTGATGAGTCTCATGTGCTTTGGTATGATGCAATAGAGTAGAATGACCACTTGACCTTCGTGGAGGAGCCAAGTTCCATTCTATCTAGAGATGTACTACGGTTGTGTTTGAGTGCCATTAATTTAGTTAAGGGCCATTGAAGGCATCATCCAATTGAGAGGGATACATGGGAGACCGAGCATGATATGCATAAGTAGTTTCCTCGCTTGTTTGAGCCTTCATTTACTTCTTGCCTTTTACTTTCACTGATGAAAGTCCTTTTTAGTTGTGGATCTTGTAATGAGTCATTTTTGTGTTTATGCCTCCTGTTCATTGTTTAGAGCTTCTTGTAGTGACCCCAAGTCATTTATGATTTACTAGGACTGACAGCTCGGTCACCTGGTCGTTCGTTTAGTTTTTATGTGAGTTTTAGTATTTTAGAGATTTTGAACCTTGAAAGGTAATATTTAATCAAATGTTCAAGAAGATGACCTCAAAATCTAATTTTAATGATTGCATCAGCTCGGGAAGGGTCATTTTAGGACTGTGGCATAATTGACATGACTCCCGAGACTTTCAGTGTGATTCTATGTGATTATCATTTTTAACTTTCAAGTTAAGGCCTAAGTTTGACTTTAGTCAACATTCTGAGTAAACGAGCTCAGATGAGAATTCCATTAGTGAGGTTAGCTCTAGAATGTTGAGTTTGGTCTAGAACGACTTTTTGTTTTGATCATGAGGCTTTCGGGCTAGTTCCAAGCCCCCTAGTGGATTTTTCCTTAAAATAAAGTTTATGGGTGGGACCCACTTTTTGTCAAGATGACCTTGTATGAGAATTTGGACTGCTCCGTTGAGTCTGAAATATTGAATTTCGTAGGGTTTCATATCTCGTTTGCATGCATAGTATTCTAAACGAATTCGGAATACCCAATCAGAGATTTCAAATTGCCAAAGAAATAGGTGATGTGCATCAGCTGATGTAGAGCCTTTTGGCCTTCGCGTTCGCTGGGCCCTACTCGTGATAACAGAGGTCATTTTATTTGCAGGCTGCGATCGAAAGCGCTAGACCACGTTCACAAAGCCCACATTCGCAGGGACCTCGACCGCGTTCACAGATTCCCAGGTCCCTCCTTGCCACATTTGTGAGGCCCTCTCCGTGTTCAAGAGGCCAGTTTTAGCGGAGGGCCTCTGTATTCACGAAGAAGAGGTTTTGGCCTCGTCTTTTAAATAATGAAAAACGTGAAGATAACTTAAGTTCAAAGAAGTGAATTGGCCATTTCTTGGTCATTGTAAGTTGGAATTGAGTTATTCAAAGTCCCACACGTCCGTAATTATCGAGGTGAAATGGTGGAGTGATCAGACTGTGTTGGTGAACCTCCGTTTGAGGTAAATTTGAGATCTATGCCAGTTCATCTGCTTGGTTTTCTTTTTGATTTTGGATGTTTGTTGTGTCGGCTAATTTAGGCCCTCAGATTGTGTTGAAGTTTGGAACACAAGTTCAAGGCATAGTTTAGGACCTCTTGACGGAGTCGATTTCAGAAATTTCAGCGTGGACCCACAATTACTGTTTGACTGTAAAATTGGTTTGTTTCAATTTTATGTGATTTTTGTGTCTTAAAGACCATACTTATGTTGTGATCCTATTCTTGTTAGCGTGGCAGGGTTTAGAGGCTGTTCGAAATGGAAAAGCTCCGGTCTTGTGATTTTAAGTGAACGCAATTGGCCTACAGGTATGTTACGACTTCCTTTATAATTAGATTGAGCCTGAATGTGTGAATTCATAATGAGTAGTGTGAATTGGCGGCTGGTACCTAGCTATTCCTACTTTTCTTCTTAGAAACCATGTTTTAGGAATTATCGATACTGTTTTGAGGGTAGTACCATGTTAGTTGGGAGTATATGTGTGTTGGTGCATGATATGTAATTTACTTGTGCTATTGCTTATTTCCTGAAGCATGTTCGGCCTTAGTCTAGGATATACTAGCGTTGCTTTAGACCCTCAAGCTTTGTAGGTTTGGTTTGTCTCCGACGTTGTTTTGGACAGACTAGGTCCTTCTAGACTGGCATAGAAGACTTGGGTCTTGTAGTACAAGCCTCAGTTTAGGAATTTGTGCGGCTTCATAGGCCTTCTGATTTCTCTCCCTATTTCTGCGACTCCGAGAAGTTACCTTAGCGGTCTGTCTTAGCGGCGACTTGATATTGGGCCGTTCTAAGATTGGAGCCTCCTATGGTGTCACGACCCAAAAGTGGGCCTGATGACACTTGTTTATTCCCACGAAGACAAGTCAGCCTCAACCCAAATAAATAAAAGAAAAAGCAAGAACAAGATGAAAGCGGAAAACTTATTCATTTATTAACAACCTAAAACTTTCTTGTCACGTGTACAATCCACTAGCGTGAATACATATTCGAAAGATAAATACAAGTCTCTAAATCTTTGTTTCTCAAAATAGAATAAAGCATAAAGTAAAGAAGCAAGAGGTACCACCGGGATGATAATCAGCTACCTCTCAAAATCCTTGACAAGCCTCAAAATCCAAAGAAGAAGAAGAAGAAGATCACATGGGTCTGAGCTCGAAACCTACACACATGTAGAAGCAAGAGGTTGGTACCAACAACACGGTACCCAACAAGTAACCTAATAAACGAGGCAACCTAGCTACAAATAGAATACCCCTTTCATCCCAACTGAACCTCCTTAAACTACAACCTGCGTAGAAATCAACCCAACCTAACAATTGTACAATACACTGTTCATAAGGCTTAACCACATAGTTCAATAGGCATAGTTTCAATAACCAACATGTATCTATGCCAATGCACAAGTTACAAGTAGATCAGGGAAAATAAATAAGTAGATCAAGCACAAGTAACAAGTAGATCAGTCACAAATAACAAGTTGATCAATCACATGTAACAAGTAGATCAATTACAAGTATCAAAAGGTATTAAATAATATTAATGAAACTCATACCGAAACCATTTCCCTTCGGCATAATATCACTAGAAGAAACCATTTCCCTTTAGCTTTATATCACATCACTAGTAGGGACCATTTCCCTTCGGCTTTATATCAGATAAAAAGATAAAACAATTTCCCTTCAGCTTTATATTAAATCACTAGTCGGAACCATTTCCCTTCAACTTTATATCACTTTTCTCATAACAGTGTTCAACAATCAAAACAAATAAGCAGTTTCACACCATAAGGAAGACAAAAAAATTCAAGCAATTCAAATCCACATTCATGCCATCAACACATTTTATCAATAAAACACATAGGGGTCACAACAAGGCAATTTACTAGCATTATTATCAACAAGTTACCTTCTTTTTAATCCCCTTTTATTCATTAAGATTAAACAGGTGGAACAATAAACCGTTCCTCAATCCCATTACTCCCCAATGTACATAATGAAGGGAAGTAGACGATTCTACTAGGTTACAAGGTTTAAGAAATCCCTTGCCTTAATCAATAAATTAATCAATACAAAACTTGAGCCTTCTCCTTTTGAACGATATCCAATGCCCCACAACGCCTTCAACATATCGGTGTTTAGTTCGTGGCATCGCCTATGTTTCCCTCTTCAACCTTTTAACTTCTTCTCAACTTGCACTCACAAGACACGTTATTTGAAAGAAATAAAAACAAAACTAAAGACTTGGGCTCCCTCCCAAGAAACACCTTATTAACGTTTTGGCAGGACATAGTTCTCAAATTCTCAACATTCATTCTTGGGATATGGGATGGTGTCACTAGGCAATGTTCCCTTTTTCCTTGGAATGAGATGAGTGGCGATCTGGCCCAATTGGGTCTCTAGATACTTGATAGACACCAAGTGAGAAGTCACCATTTGGGATAAAGTGGAGAAGTCCTTTTTCAATTGTCGTTCCCTTCAACCTTGTTTAAGATCCTTGTAAGCATGTCCTTGGTTTGGGCTTCCTTCTGGCCCGACTGGTTCTTTTGGCCGTGGACGATCATGGGGAGGTACATACCTATCTTTTTCATCCTCCCTATCTCTCCAATTTCCACCTCGCTAATCTTTCCAACCAC